>JAOXYM010000018.1:17001550-17032506 GCA_028567055.1 Leptatherina wallacei
TCAGAAGAAGAATGAGACATTTACTGAACACAGTTTCCATAAACTGTCATTTTGCCATGATGGCGTTAAACTGGGACCAAACTGGGCTCATACCCACTGTAAACAAGGTGGTTTTTCTGGGTCTGGTTATTAGGAAAGTACATGTCATCTGTTCCCGATTTGGGAATGTGAGGAATATTTATTGAACCTGCAAATATTGGATCTAAATTAATTAAAATATTGAGTTTTTTTTATTCAATTTTTCACAGGTTTTATTTTTTTTATACGCATCTCACAGTTTCTGTTCTTTTCTTTTTACAATAAAAACTTACTATTTTTCTGATGCACTGGCGCAGGGATCACCAACTGTCCTGCAGATTTTACATGTTTACCAGCTGCAATACACCTGAGTCAGATTATTAATGGTGTCTTTAAGAGGCTTGTGCAGAACTTGATAACAAGCTGTCATGTGGATCAGCTGTGTTGCAGAAGGAAAATGTCTAAAACCTGCACAACAGGTGGGGATCCAGCACTAAGATGCAACATATTGGCTCCTCTTTACATTCAGGAAAAAACCCTAATAACTGCAGTATTAGTATTTTAAATGTCTCTGTGGGTCAAGATGGAGTTTTGTACACATGAAAAACTCTTAGATAAGTTAAGAGTATATTTACTAATCTGAGTAAACTTCCATGTTCATCTGCAGGTTTTCCAAAATTAATACAGCTAAGAAATCATCCAGAGGAGAGGGACAGAGCATTTGTCAGTTAAAGCTAAAGATCAGTGCTGTTACTAAATGCTGGTAGATAACGGGTGAGCACGCATTTTATATTCTTTGGATATTATAATGCAGTCCTCTAAGCAGACCATACGGCAGGCTTTGTGCGGGAAATTACTCATTACAACTAAAAGTGACTTGAGACCTGACTTGGACTCGAGGTCAAAGACTTGAGACTTGACTTGGACTTGCAAAAAAAGGACTTGTGAACATCTTTTCTATCCAGGGCCCAGGGTCTTTGAAAGTATGCAGGGTGAAATTTTAAATAAAATGATTGATTTCTGTAATATCATTGAATGTAGCTTAACATATAGTATGACACATGTACATAGTCCAAAACAAGAATTGGTAACTGTATCTTCTCATTAAATGCATCAAAGATGAGAATTGACATGTAAAGCCTTAATAGAAATAGAGCCAATAGGCCTTTTTAAAGTGAGGAAGGTACAGTAAATCAAAGTCTGTGACTGCCTGAATGATGACACTTTTAAAGACTAAAGCCACTAAATTTAAGAGATATCGAATGATGGTCATAACATTTTATTTCTCCCAAAATGCCAATGAATTGTTCTGAAATGAACTCTCCAGTCTCAAAGACAAAGACCAAAAACTTTAAATGATACAAGCCAAGAGCTGAGGCACATAATGCTGAATTTCAATTTGACGTGGTTCCTCTACTCTAAATCACTTGCTCACCAAAATACCAGCGGATGTTACCATGGTAATCAATCTTCACTCCACCACCACCTATTTCCTTCTTCTGGTTGCGTTGTTGACAGGCAACCATCCTGAAATCAATCCAGGGTTGCACTACTGCTGCATCCATCACAACTTAATGGAAAGCTCCATTTTTCTTGTCTGTCTGTCTTATTTTCTCGCCTCGCCAGTGTGTCTGTTTCTCCAATTTTTCTTTTCAACTCCCATTGTCATGATCTGTGGGTTTTTGTTCTTGTTCTGTTGCTGTTTATTTAGATTTTTAGTCTTTTGTCATTTTTCTGTCTTGTTTCCTGTTTTATTTTGTAGTTTTTTGTCCCCTTGTATATTGGGTTGGCTTTACTTCCTGTTCCCTGCTTCAGGTTATTAATTGTTACACCTGCTTCTTGTTTTGTAATCAGTCCCTCTGTGTATATGCACCAGGTTTTCCTTTATTCATTGTATGTTAGTCATCAGTTAGTCCGTAAGCTCTGTCATTTCCATAATCTTCGTTTGTCAGTTAGTTCAGTCAGTCTTCCAGTAGTCTTCAGTTGCGACTTTTGTTTCATTAAATCTCCTTACTTCTTACAAACATCTACCTGTGTCCCCAAGAGTCCTGCCTTTGGGTCCAACTTCATCGTCTCCTGTTGCCACGATCCATGACAGAATGAACTGGTCAAAACCGGACCCAGCAGGAAGCCGGATCACTCAGTTTTTCTTCTGGGAGGCTGCTAGAAGCTTCCACAAGCAGGTGGTACCTGTTGTAGAGCAGCCAAAAAGAGGTCCTAGGAGAACTTGTGGTGCCAGTAAACACTGTCCTGCTTCTGGTGATGGAGAGCCAGCTGTTGTGGATGTGAGGTCGCCGTTCTGGGGTAGGCCTACCAGATTGGCTATCTGGAGACCTACACCTGGAAGGCCCCTCCTGCCCTTGTATGTACAGCTCCAGTGCCCCGACCTGTGTCTCCACAGAAATAGCTTCAGCTTTCGTGTCCCACGGCAGCACCCAGGTCCTCTCCAGCGCCTCAGCTGCTGTGTCCCATGCCACCTGTATCCCAGACCCAGTTCACACCGCTGCCAGTACCACAGCCCTTGCTGACACCGCCCCCACCAAGCCTTGCTTTGGCTCCAGTTCCTGCAGACGAAACCATGCCTCCTCCTTCTCAAGTTCCTGTTCCTAGAAAGGGACGCACCTCCGCCTTGAATTCCTGCTCCTAAGAGGTCCCAGAAAGTGATGCTCCTCCGCTTTTGGTTCCTGTTCCATAGTAGGTCCCAGAAATGGACCGTCCGCTGCCTTTGGTTTCTGTTCATGAGGGAGTGTCAGAGCAGGATTCTCCCCCTTCGCCTCTGGTCACTGAGCGAGACGCTCCTTCTTCACCTCAAGTCTTCAAGGAGGTCCCTGCGTGGGACACATCTCTTTTACCTAAAGTTTCTGCAGGGGTCTCCGAGCAGGATTCTCCTCCCTGAAATTTCTGCTTTCCAGGTGTCCTATGGCTCGCCAGAGTTGTCCCAGCTCCTCTGTCCCCTCTGGCCATCCAACCATGGGGTCCTTGCTTCGTTGGCCACTCTGAGGTGTCCTGTCTGCCCGGCCTCCCAGCCACCCTCCAGAGCCCAGTCTCCTCTTAAGTTAAGTCTCTTGTCCGCTTGACTCCCTGAGGGGCCCCTGTTTCACCGGCTCCTTGACAGTCAGCCCAGCTTGCTCCTTCACCTCAATCAGAGCCATACCATGAAAAAATCCTGTCTCTTGGACTGTTTTTTGTTTCTCTTTACCACCTTTTTGTTTTCAATCTTATTTTACTACTTTTGAATAAAAAAAGAAGAAAAATGGTCCCAAGGAGAACGAATCTGAGTTTACAAATGCAAAAAGAATATTTTCAACATTCCGACTGTGCAGTTCATGCACAGTTCGGGATCCTTCTCTATACAGGATGCTAATTTTTCTGCTCAATTTTGAGCGTTAATGGTTCATTTGTAAGATTTTATGATTATATTAATTAAAAATCTGTGAAGCTCAGTGTGATTCTTTTGTAATGCTTTCTCTTGATGTAAAAGGATGAAACAGATGTCTACTGATTCTACATAGTGATGCATTCAAGTGCTTCACTCTTCTCAGCTGACAACGTTTTAGATATAATTAGCAGTATAAAGCAATAAAAATAAAATCTGGATATCTGGATACTTGAATACATCGAAAATGTGTAAATCCACTTGATGTAATGAGCAGGAAACAGAAACATAACTGAGATCCATTCAGTATTTACACCTACGCTTTCAAACTCAAAGTAAAGCATTTTGCAAATTTTGTTACAAGTTTCTTTGGGTGCATTCACACCTGCCCTTCTTAAAATTGAGTTAATTTACTCAAAGTCTGGTTTGTATGGGGAGGTGTGATGGACATCAAAAAAGCAAACTCTGATGTGCCTAAAAACATAGGAAAAACTTTAAATGGAAGTTTCCCTACATCAAGCAATAAATGTTCAAGTTTTCTTGTTTGTTGTTTGTCTTGTCTTGTCTTCTCTTTCAGTAATTCTTGATGCAGTGCTGCAGGCGAGGAGGGGGATTACACAAAAGGTTCAGTTTGTTTGACTAAGTGCAGTGTGAAAGCAATCGTACTGAGTTAATTGGACTATTAGGTGTGAAATCTACCTCAATGAACTTGCCAGTTTCTTTGTGGATCACAGATGTTTTTCTCTCATTATAACTGACCACATTATGTTGATATCATATACACAGAGTTCTATGTTCCTGCTGCTCAGGATAGATTTAGCTGATTTCACAACTGTACTGTGAGAGATGCCTTACTTACATTTTTGTCAAGATTTTTATAGATTTCTTTGTAGTTGCAACTATGTGCAACAGATTTAACAGAGTTAAGGTGGAGTTTTTCACATGAAAAATACCATCCTAAATAACTTTCAGAGAAGCTGGAAATAGTGTCTTTGATTAGAATATGACTTAGATGGAAATGAAAATAGATTTCATCCGCAATTTTATCCATCTGCTTATTAAGCTGAATTTTTTCATGTTTCAACAAAAACAAAACTTCACAAAAAGCTGTGCTAAGTATTCATTTAATGGAGATCATGTGAAAATAAACAATAGCCCTCATCAGTTTCACTTTCCGACTTGCATTGCAGAATATAAAAGCCATAAGCTCTTTTACCGGAGTTGTCTTTTCAAACATATCGATTCCTCGTGGACTTTTTACGTTGCGGCTGGGTTCAGATATGGGGAAATGTTCCGGATAAATCAATTGTCGAAAAAGGGTAGGAAGTCTTTGTGTTGCAACTCGTCCGGAACATTTCTTGTGCGTTCAGTCAAAACATTGTTCCGCAACATTTCCACTCTTGTGACAAGGGGTCGAGCCGGTAAATGTCCGCTACAGCTCCGAGGTAAAAGAGCGGAACGTTCGTCTGAATGCAAACGGTATGAAATACTAAGTCCGCAACATTAACGTTTTTCAGAGCAAGTTTGAAAGGGGCTTTAGGCTGTCACTTTTTCCTTCAAAGACCAAACATCTGTTTAAACAGGGGAAACTTCAAATATTAGTAGCCTGTTCAAATAAAAAAGATTATTTTGTAGGTACTTCAGACCATAGGCTGCGTACAAAAGTGCATCCGACAATACAAAGCATTGTGACATGGGATACAGAAGAAGGTACTCTATTACCAACAAGTTGCTATGAAAATGAAGGAAACTACAATGCAAAGCTTGCATAAAAGTCCCGTCACAATGCTAAATGATCTGATTAGCAGGTTTTGAAGCATTTTGGATATTCCACCACTAATGGTACAGAAATGAAAAAGGATGAGACAATGTCTCAACTTTGTACAAAGCACATGTCTTATTCTACAATGATGAAAAAAATCTGTACTTTCTTGCCACCCAAACAAGGCAGCAGAAGCCCCAACTAAGGTCAACTTTGTGCTATTTTGCAGTCAGCTACAAACGTCTCCTAAAAATGCCATCGCTTATAAAATAGCATAATTTTTATGCAAATATACTGTAATGGAAGAGTGGCTTTTTTTCCGAAAGTTTTCTTGGAACTGGAAACATAAAAATTTCTTGATATCATGGTTCCATAATATCTTTTTGCATGCCATACAATCTCATCAAGCTTGGACTGCTGTATGACACCACACAAGGAAAAAAATTAAGATGTGCAAGGATAAGACATTTCCTCTAACCTCAGATGGATGGATTTCTCTGGCCACACATACTTATTTGACAGTCACGGCTCACTGCATTGCAGTCTCAAAAAAAGTGGATGATTACAAAAGAACTCAATGATGTTCAATTAGATTCTCATTGTGAGTTTATCTAAAATTTGCTTGCACTTTTGTTTGGGAAAAAGGGGACAGCCTACATTCTCACAAGATATTTCACAAACAAGTTTTCTGATAATACTGGTTTGAAACTACAGTAACACTAACCACATCTGAACAGAAACATGGAGGCAATGTCGCCCTTTGTTTGTTATATTTCACACATGGTTCGGCAAACTAATCCCATCTGAAAAGGGCTTTTGTCTCTGTCTGTTTCTGTCTCTCTTTCTGCCCACTTCAAGAACATCAAATGAAGACCATATTAGCAATGATGTATGGATGAATGATGTCATCGTTCAAGCAGTGGTGTTACTGTAAGAAGGCAAAAATACAGATCATCTTCACCATGATTGATGGCTAAATGGTGAATGTGTGAGTGAGTGTGTGTCCATATGTGCACTATGGGGAAGGATTAAAAGTCCAAGGGATGTGGGAAGTGGACTAGGCAGTGAAAAAGAGAGATGGATGGAGCGGTATGGACCGAGTAGAGAGGGGTACCATGGAGATTTAGGGTGAAAGTCCGTGAGGAGGTGAGATTAAGAGACAGAGAGGCGGCGAACAAGAGAATAAAAGAGTAAAAAACAGAGAGAGAATGAGAGAATGAGACAGAGTTGTCCAGCACTCTATCACACCAAACAAGAGTAATGTTAAGGCCTTAAGGGTCTTTCACACACTTGATGGATGGTTTTGTGTGAGTGTGAGCGTGTGTTTGTGTGAAATAGATGGAGGAGGAGTATTGGCGTGTGTGAGCAACTGCTGCCTCCAGTGGCAGAAAAGGATGAAATAACTCTACTGGTGCATATGCTTCACTTCAGTGTAGTTAAATTCACATTGACATATCCAAAGTGACAAGCAGGTACAACAAACCATGAAAGACCTGTATGCTTCAAATTTACTCCACATTATTTTATTTATTTCTTGCAACAACTTTTGTCTTTTGCATGACATGAGATGACATGAGAACTCTCTCTGGGCTTTTGATACTAATTCTACAAACAGCAGTGATCATGTGAAATTATGCTAAGTTGTAAATATCAGACTTTATAAAATATAATGAGTAACACATTGAAGCCAGCTTTTGCTCTACATGGCTGCAACACTTCTCTATTCTCTTCTTATATTTGTAAAGTTGTTTAGAAGTCTATAATTTTCTGGCTTAGCTTTATTGCCAGTGGCCCAAAACTCTGCTCATTCATCAAAATGTCTCTTTTAAACAACCCACTCTTTGTCGTCTTCTACTTTTTTCCCCCCCTTTCCCTGTCTGTTGCTCTTCTTCTGTGCTCCTGTTGTCTTTCTGCCCGTGCCTTAATTTTTACATCAAAAATGCTTTCTTGGCACATATGTCAAAAATCAACATCTTCCTTAAACTGTATGAACCTCTTGCAGTTTTGCACATTTGAATTCAACTCCACAGAAAACGGAGAGAGGAAGCGGATCATGTCACGCTCTATGAGAAAAATGCATTTTATGACACGGAGGATGATTTTCTGGCTCAATGGAACAGCAAAACTACTTAACGTTTGCTTTAATTGTCAAGGCAGGAGGTTTTGGTCCTGTTGAGAAACTTTATAATGGGACTAAATGAAAACCATGCATCTTGCAGCACAAGACCGATTTAATTTCACTCACATAACAGGAATTTTTCTTCTTTTCTCTCCAGGAAAATATCTTTGTGTCTGTTTCTCATATCATTCCGTGTCTCCTCTTTCTTCTCTATCCATTTTGAATTTTTATTTTTTCCCCCCAAAGTTGGTTTTGTGTCATAATATAAATCTCAGGCAATGTGTATCCCTGTCTTTGCCTCTCACCCTCTCTTTGAGCCATGGCAGGAATTTGTAATAATTTTGCCTTCGAAACTCATAAAACATGTTCGGCTTCAGCCCTGTGACACAAACACACATAGACACACACATATAAGTCTTGTCCTGTTTGTAATTATCAATCCATTTGGGGATTTGAGGATTTTCTCAGTAAAACTTAAAGGCTTGTTTTTCTGTTCAACAAAACCACATCAGAAAATATAAACACACAAGAAGACGCACACATGACGATGCACTCACACAAAGGGGATTCTTTGCAATCATGCACACTTACACACACACACACTCAGGCGCCACAAGAATCTCAAAGGAGTGGAAGCCTCATTGTTTGAAAATAAGGGATTTTCCTCTATCCTTCCTCTTCTTCAGCATCTTGTGTGTTTATTTTGCACTCTCATAAGTCTTGAGCCTTTTAGGACAAATTAACTTTTAAGGTGTTCATGTTTTTAAGACAGATTGGTCACAGAATGCCGTATTGCAATAACGTACACGTTTTGTCCCTTTTTACATAAATACCATGACGACAAAGTCGTCTGTCCCAACTAATACATAAACTGACACTGAGATAAAAAAGCTAATGTGCTTTATAGTGAAAGGAGAGACATAATGCATTACAACAAAGGCTTTCTTACAGCTTGAGAAGGAGCTACATGTTAATCTCACAAAATGATTAAATTACTGACTTCTAATCACAATATAGCCATGCATAGTCTAATGGACATTGATTATATGTATTGATTTTTGTTTTTTTTTCATCATGTTAAAAAAAATTCTTTTTGCTCCTCAAATACTGTTAAAGTGTGTTAAATTCTTTACATTCTGAGATGCTACTGTTATATAATAAATGTTACTGTAATCCTTCAAATACTACCTGCAAGCAGAATGATTGGTCTATTAACACACACCTGAGATTTCCAATTAAAGAGTGAAAAAAAAAGAAAAAGGCCCCCTTAAAGTTCATTAAACTGTTTTTTCTAGGTTTCAGATAACTGAGGGACGCTGCAGCAGTGAACACGAACCATATGCACGCACTAAGTTTTTCCCTCTAGACACATAAAAACACACAACACTTATCTAGTGTGCATTGTGTGTCATTTTAAGTTTTGAAAACCATTTGTCATCTTTGTTCCATGTTCCCCTAAAACAATGAGATACACAAGCACACAAAGGCTTTTTGTCCCAACAATGGGACACAGGACATTTAAGCACACAAAAAAGGGGAAACATTGATTTTTTGATGAAGCTTTGAATACCACTGGATTGATTATATTCTGATTATACCAGAAATAAGCCTCTAAAATCTAAAAAAATAAAAATAAATGCACACATAACTGCTATGTGTGAACATGGATAGCATCTGCATTCAATTATACCCTTAAAAACCCAGCTGAGGTTTGCAGAGCCTGCTTTGAACCTTTTTTTTTGTTTTATACTAGAGGTTTCACAGAGTTATCTAAAGCCATGTAGTTAAATCCCTTGTAGATGGATGACAGTTCCTTATTTGGTTCCATCTGAGTGAGATTTGAGATTGAATCCTTATCTGTTATGGCAAATTTCAAATTTAATTATGATGCAGCGATGATTGTTAAATCTCCAAAACTGATCTCACCCTTTTTTTAAGGAACATTGCCCTCAAATCTGCATGATTTTCTCATATATCAATATCAGACCATATCTCATATTCATCTATTCTCAGCTGCCAATGCTGCTGACAAGATTGTTCAACATTTTTATCTCATTATTAATTCGAAACCTTCTTGTTAGTTTTTTGGGGGGCAGGAGGCCTTACTGTGAACAAATATGCTGACTAAACTAAACCTTTTTCTCTGGTCTCTATTGATTTCATTTTGTAACAATTCAGAGTAAATTTTAAATTAATGCTAAGAAATTATTAATTTTATAATCATTTAATAAGGTCTAATCACAATAAAAGAACCTTTTATTTAATTTGTTTCTTGTTGCACTGAAAGACTTCTCCATCACAGGCAGAAACATTATTCCTTTCTCATTATCAAGAGCTCTACATGGGTGACATGATGATTCTGCTGAGTCTCTACATGGCACAAGTGTTATTATAATTTAATGAGATTGAGTCCCAAAGTGAGATACTGCATTGCTCAGGTTGGCTCCCCATGCAACAGGAGAAATAATATGTTTTAATGAATCCACGCCAGCAAAGTGATAACTCAACTAGGCTCCGAGGCTAAGATCAAAGAGCCTTTAACTCAAATGACTTCTTCACTGGGTGAGTTCCTTCAACATGGTCTGGAATTATGGACTGTGCAGAAACAAAAATGTTTAAAAAGTTCCCCCTAGATTGTATTTAAAAGAAAGAGCAAAAGTATGAGGAGCTTCATCAATTTAAACAACATATTTATAGTTCTTTTTTTTCCAGTTATTCATGCAGTGTGTGAGGATATTGTCACTAACCGTTAGATTTCAAGGCTGCTGTGAGGAAAGAACATATTTAAAGTGAATTTCTTGATGTCTCCATCAAATCCTTTAAACATCACTCCCAATAGTGCTACTGTAGGGTCATATTCTGGTGGAAAACCTCTTTAATGGCAGAATATATGGTTGTGGCTGGAAATATGTTCTCCATGCTTCCGCTATCATGAGATTGAAGGTGTTTCAGGCTTACTATTACATTGGTTATTATTTCTGGCACTATGAAGAATATCATTATTTTCCTTTTGAAATGCTCTCACATAACTGAAGTTCCACACCTCTTTCAAACTGGCCTGTGATAAGACCATGTTAATTTCTGCTTCCAGTTCTTGCTATATCTGGAAAGACTCATTGAATTTATAGATATAACATTTCGCTGATTATTTGCTTATCTCTATTTCCCATTTTTATTTCTATTAGAGACTTTGATATGTAAGTACGTGTTATGAGTTTTTATGAGTTGGCAAAGTAGTTCTTGGTGGTAAATATCTAAATTAATCCATCCTGTGAAGTCAAAAGGTGATCATTCATCATTTTCCTTGGCAAAGTCAAATAACTTAACTGCAACTTCTGAAAAAGAAGAGTTTATAATCTGACCGTTTAAAAAAATAATAATTTAAATTAAATCCATCCATCCATTTACCATACCATAGACATAACCACACACTGAGACTGCTCTGACCAAAGTGATTAATAACATATGTTTGAATACAAACGGTGGAAAAATGTCACTCTTAGTGCTGAATTTGATACAGTTGACCACCACATATTCCCCAAACGACTAGAGAATGGGTGGGCCTCTCTGGCACTGTAGTAAACTGGTTCAAAACATACTTAGAGAGCAGGAAGTTCTTTGTGTCAGTAGGTAACTTTACATTCGAGCAGACAAGAATTACATGGGGAGTTCCCCAAGATTCCATCCTGGGGCCTTTTCTGTTTAACATCAACATGCTCCCACTGGCACAGGTCATAAAGAACAACATTAGTTACCATAGCCATGACAAGCAGATTTATATTCCAATGTCACCAGGAGACCGAGGCCCAGTACAGGCTCTTGGTAAATGCATTGAGGAGATAAATGACTGGATGTGCCTAACCTTTCTTCAGTTGGAAAAAAAAAAAACTGAGATGATTGTCTTCAGAGTCAAAGAGAAGTGACTAAAGGTCACTACTGAGCTTCATTCTATACACCTAAAATCCACCAACCAGACCAGAAATCTGGGTGTAGAGATGGACTCAGACCTAAGGAATTATCAAGGTTATAAGATCAGATGTCTTAGCAGGACCTGGAAAAACTAACCCATGCTTTCATTTAGTCAGCTTGATTATTGATTATTGTCTTTACAGATCTACCAAAAGAATCAATTAGACAACTGCAGTTGATTCAGAACTCTGCTGCCCGAGTCCTCACTCAGACCAAGACAGTAGACCACATCAGTCCAGTTCTGAGGTGTTTACACTGGCTGCCTGTCCGTCAGAGGATAGACTTTAAAGCTCTGTTGCAGGTCTATAAAGCTCTGAATGGTTTAGGACCAAAATACATCAGTGACCTCTTGACCCTGCAGACCACTCAGGTCATCTGGATCTGGTCTCTTATCAGTTCCCAGAGTCAGAAACAGACATGGAGAAACTGCGTTCAGCTTCTATGCTCCACATGTCTGGAAAAACTCCCAGAAAGTCTCAGATCAGCAGAAACACTGGTTAAAGATCCTCCTGTCCTCTGCTGCATTTATTTGTTTTCATTTGAAAGTCCAAATCTGTACCGTTTCTTTTAAGATTGTGTGACAGTGAGGGTCCTGTTACTATGCCTCCGATTGATGATGTGCCTTGGCTGCTTGGCCATAAGGATATCCCTTTGGCTGAATGGTCAGCACACATGACTCTCACCTGGGAGGTTGTGGTTTCAATCCCCTCCTGGGCCCTCCTTTGTCCTGCCACAATTGTATTTTAAACTTGATCATGTTTTAATCTGTTGTCCTTTCTTAATCTTGATTTTAGATTTTTTTTTCTTCTGTTTTCATTTAATTTCTTTTTTAACGTTTGTTTTGTTTTAATGTACTTTTCTCCAATGTAAAGCACCTTGAATTGTCCTGTACATGAAATGTGCTCCATAAATAACTTGCCTTGCCTTCAATCTGGGTAAGCATATGCCAGTTCTGCAGGAGTATTGGGTTAAATATCTTCTGATACAGTTAATAATCATAATTCATATTTTTCCATTAAAGATGACAAAAGATTTCTATAAATGCAGCTTTGGTTATCTTCTTTCAAATAGATATGATAAAAGCTTAGTCAAACACTGTTATCCATTGTCCATGTGATATCTTCTTCCACCATATAAGTGCAGTATCATGTCATGTATCATATCATTCACAAGTTGTCTACTTTTTAGCAATAAACTGAAGAAATGAAATGCCTTAAATGTCTAGTGTATGTCTTGGGTGCTGCTGTTGTTCTTGCTGAATTAGCATCCAGGGATTTACCATAAAGTCTCATTAGGTGGGTGGTCAGATCTGTTGTCCTATTGCCGTACTTAACAGGTATATTGTGTAACTTTTGACCCAAATATTAGCTTAATGTGAGTAATGATGGATGATTTCTGAGGTCAATATACAGTGTTTGACACGTGTCGATGCTCCGAGGGGGCTGCCCTCTTCAGAAACCAGACATTGTAACTTTGCAGGAGCGATCAGTCACTCATGGGATCATGTGACCTGGAGTGCTTTTCTTTACGGCCATCCCACAGAGGGCTCTGCTTTGTGCTACCTTTTCCTCCTCTTCGATCTAAAGTTTGTCATGGCTGAACAAAGTAAGAAGGTGAAAACTGTGTCTGAGGAGGCCAGAAAGAGAAAGACTGTTAAATTTTGGGGGAAGTTACAGGTTTAGGACCCCTAGTGGCCAAAAGTTACACGGTATCCCTTTAATCAAAGGATTTTTAGAGGTTTGATTTGATGGTGCATTGTAAGCCATATTAGCTCTGATTATTGGAAGTTATTTTAATGGTAGAATGAGCTCTTTGACCAGCGTATTGTACATTTTATTTGATCCACTTGCATTTTTAATGTCAAACTCTTCCAAATCATAATGTTATATTTTCTTCCAAACATTCTTCCAAAAGATATTCTTTCATTTGGTGTTTTGATGGTGGTGATAGAGAGCTTACTCTGTTAAACATAAGTCCAAGTCCTGATATAGATGTTCAGTTGTTGTGAGAATGGCAAAGGCTATATGCTATGTGCTTAATCCATCTAATGACCCCCTTGTGCAACATGCATGTTGATGTGTGTGTCCAACTTTAGTTTTCTGCCTGAAAGAATTGATTTACATTACCACTCCTTACCCACATGGTTGACAATTGAATAAATCAAAGATAATCCTACTTTGTCTTTCCATTCTGCAAAGATAATACTATTGCAAACCAACATCTTACATTTTTAAAGAAAGAGAAGGCACAGGATTCTGCCAGTTTCTTTGTGCCACATGTCTTAAAAGACACTGTTTGGGGAAAAAAAACATCATATGTGGAGAAACCAACCCCATTAATATTAGATTGAATGTTTAGATACAATCTAGCAAGGGTGAAAATCCTAATCATATTCAGCAGTTATTGGCTTTCACTTGTCACTGACAGTTAGTATTATAATGAGTGCAGATGAGCACCTCGGACAGCTCCTTTGCTGCTGACAACATGCGGGCCCTGATTACCACCGTCATTCCATAAAACCTGAAAAGCGTTTGAATCAAATATGCTGAAGTGATCTGTTAACAGTGGCATATTCATCTCTCATACAGGACTGAACAACAGACTTGTTAAAAGGGAGATTTGTTGCAGTGTTTCTGCACCATGATTTGACAAATGACATGTGACGTGTAAAATAAAAGGTGCTTTAGACAGACAAACACCTTGGCAGATGAGTGGCTCTCACACTTTGGAGTCAATTTAATGGAGAACGATCTTCTTTTGATTCAGAAAATATCAAATAAATCAAGGAATAACCAATTAAAAACAAGAACACAGAAACCCCATTTTCCTCCATCTCCTTTCCCTGCATTTGTTCCTCCTTGTGCCAACATTTCTCGCGCTGTCTCTCTGCCCTTTAGTGTCAGTTCTCTGTTCTGGCATTTAGGAGACAAATGCTAGTGTGTCACACCTTGTCACTCATACCTCACACACACTCTCTCACACACACATATGCTTGCAGGGCTAAATGCTAGACTGTCAGCAGGCCTGTCAAATGAAGTGTCACTGCGTAGGGACCTCTCGGTCTGGCAGGACATACACGCTGACACACACAAACATGCACAAAAAGTGACACAAATAACATAGTAACATGCAGAGATGCGCAGCCAGAAACACTGAGAGGGGGAAATTAACAATATGCAAACAAGTAGCCCACCATGAGTTGTTGACACCTAAACAATGGAAACACAATTATTCCTGCTTTCAATCAAGCACACACACACAAACACTTGTGTAAAAGCTATACTTAAACAACAAGAGGCTTCACAGGCTGGGCAGAAGTGAGACAAAGATTGAATTTTTCTTGGTGTTTGTGACTGAAAGTACATAGTGACAGAACTTGGCAATAGAATCAGTTTGGTGCCAGAAGGATTTATGTAAAGTGTTTGTTTCTACTTTGCATTAGACAATTCAAACATCACACTTTCAGTAAGGGCTACCCATCTTACCCATTTTTTTTTCTAAAATGCTCTTCAGCTCTTTTTCTTGATTGCCTTTTAAAGAACATAAGGGTGCTGTTGAGCTAATCTAAAACACAAAATACTGGGATAAAATTTAGCTTTTTGTTGAAGCCATAGTGTTTCATATTGTGACATGGATGTCTAATAATATTAGTTTGGATTTTACTCTCCTATGTTTTTGTGTTAAAAACCCAGAACCCAGATTGGACATAATGTGGACAATTTTAAGAGCTGATGAATCGCTGTAATCATCAGTAAGCATTACAGCATCATAACATACAGTTGTGCAAATGCCCTTTACATTGGAATTCAAAAGAAACTTGATATAATATCTGTAATAATACAACAGTGAACTGGCAATGCTTTTACATCAGACCATAGAAGATACTAACTAGATTTCTAAAATGCAAAACGCTTTAGTTGGAAATGTTTAGATTTCACAGACCCATCCACAGTTTTTTTTTTGGGCTTATAAACCCCCCCAAAAAACCTAGAATTTTCATTCTAAACAGAGGTACCAGTTTAAACCGTAGCCACACACCCACCCACAAATAGACACACATATCCAAATCAGTGTCATCATATGGCATATGCGACCTGACAGTGTTCAGCGACCACCAGAGCTTGAGACATTCAGAGAGACAAACGCAGCGATACACAGTATGTGTGACTTTGTATCTAATACATGACGGAGTGTAACAAAACACAGAAACTTCCACACTTTCTCTAGGACAGCTGTTATATACAGATGTATTATTCATATGAGGAATTGTCTGTCAGTGAGTTTGTATGTGAGGCGGAGGATGTCTATGTGAGAGCACGCATTAACAAAAGTGCTTCAGTGTGTTACTCAATGTGTGTGTTTGCAAGGGGATGCTGCATTCAGAGGCAAGCAGAAAGAAGGTAAATTGAGGTCGGGTGAAGTCAAAAGAAAAAGCAAGACAAAAGTTAGCATACAAACATATACACACACGACACACACAGGAGTAAATTTATAATTATAAACAGTGGTTAGCTTTGTTCATCGCCTCAGCATATTTTGGACAACATGGTCAAAAGATCATTCTCCATTGTTTGAGAGTGTGTGTGTTCTTTTCAATGTTTATGTGCTCAGCTTGTTGTGGTGCAAAATATCCAGTTTGCTTTTGTCAATGCAGAGAAAAGCATGTTGGGTCACTTTTTCAGCATAAATTTAAAAATGCAAAAAGGAAAAATAGCTATTATGTTTACTGCAACAGTGAAATTCTCTCAAAAGTTCTCAAAATATAACATTTTGCTGATTGACAAGAGTGTGCAAGAGGTCAATTATCACCAAGGAGTGCAGTTAATGGAGATCTGTGGCTTTTTGCAATCCAAACACTGCCACAGATCTCCATGTTAGTGTTCAATAACTTTGCATTATAGACGCTTCATCTCTTCACATATTTCAAACTGTTAATAAACGTGCCCTCTTAAATTTATCTGCAGAGTTCCTGCACATATCACCACATCACTGAGCTCTATGTCATGGTAATATTATGATCAATTTTAGGTTATCATGTCCCTGTTACTGCTATTTATTTTTGTGACATTTATCTTTCCCTTCTCCCTATAAATCAATAAAAGCCATTATCTTGTGCGTTATAAATCATGACAGCTTCACAAAAGTAATAAATACTTGGCATGGTTCACTAACGACGTATGTTTCCATTTGTAAGATGTACAAAGAGAAATATCTTGACTGAAGCTTTTTTTTTTTTACTTTTGTTGTCACCTTAAGCACCATGAGAAACTGCTTCAATCTTGAACCCTGCAAAAGAGAGATTCAGTGTTTGAAAAAGAGGGATGCAAAGTCATAACAGCCGTGATAAACACCTGGAGGAAGAGATTGGATTGAGATGTAAGGCCATCGACCAGCACTCGAGCTTAGATAAAAAAGATAAAATAACAAAAAGATGGAGGTGGAGGAAGCTTTGTTTTGTGATTCTGTGAGAGAAAAGACTGATCAGTGTTTTAAAGCAGAAGCACGGACACAAAGTCATGGAAATAATTCAGCAGTGATTGTGCTGACCATAAACATAAGACACAACTGCTGTTATTGAGCTATCACTGTGGAGGTAAACTCAGCACCACAAAGTGTGTGTGTGTGTGTGAAAGAAGAATCCAAATAAAACTCAGTAGTGGTGCCATTCAAAGCCACATTGTAGACTCTCCACATCACTAGAAAGAATAACAGGGTTACAGAGGTATACAGATGTGACCCAGCTACTCCTCTGGATGCTGTTTTGTTCCTTCTTATCTCCTCCTGAACCTCCTCATGCTGAACTCCTTTCATCTCCCATATAACATATGAGGATATCATTTAGATAATAAGGAATAATTGCTGTCAGTAAATTCTTTGCTGAATACTAGACTTTAAATTTGGGTGCAAAAAAACATAAAAATGGCCTTCGTCTAAAACCCTCCATGTAGCCTACTTTACATTGGGCCAACCTTTACACACATTCAAAACACACACATTTATAAGTAGAAAATCTGTTATTATAAGAAAAGGTCAGTATGAATGGATATGTGAGTGTGAGGGAGTGCATGCACGCCTGTGTGTGTGCGTGCGTGTGTGTGTGTGCGTGCGTGTGTGTGTGCGTGCGTGTGCATGTGACTGAACACATATTTTAGCTTATTGTCAGTAGCCTCATAAATTCCTCTTTTGTGTTTTCTAACTGACGTAACTTTTTGTGATGTGTGTGTGTGTGAGGACTTGTGTGTTCACACTCAGCTCCGGTCCTGTAATTGCATTGCTGCTGGAAAAATCATTTCTTGATGCAGGTAGAATGAGTAAGAAATAAATCACAACAGCAATAACATTATTTTTTCTCACAAACACACACTAACTGCACACATTGAGCCTTTCTCTCCCTGTTTGACACATGCCGGTGCTGTAATGTATATTATGGGTACTTTCATGCTCACACACACACACACACACACAAGGAACTGCAAAAGCATACAGGTTCGCACACATTGCTTAAACAGCGTTTTGTCCATAAAGTCTATTTCCATGGTTAAGTTGTGATGAATGGGACTCAGTTCAAGTCAATGAGATAGTGCAATGCCATAATTCAATTCAACACATACTCATGCACACGCATACACACATACAGACAGACATACGCATACACACAACCAAGTGTGGGCCATAATTCAAGACTTATGCATATACACACTTTGAGACACACACATTGGTGCACAGAGTCAATGAGACCACAGTGTACCATAATTCACTGTAAAGATAAATGCCCAGTGTGCATTATCATTGAGGCTGGTTGCTAGTGTGTGTTTGTTACAGAAAACCGAGAGAAAGTGTGCTGAGTGTCCCAGATGGGATGACATCAGCACACCAGGATAAATATTCCCACACATTTAGAGGTTTACTGCTAGAATACCACTTTTTACTGAAGATTCTGGAGGCAAAAACTTTTATAAACTTTGAGATTGTTATTTAAGCTTTGATGCATACAATGTACCAACATCCTGCAAGAAAATAAAGTTTCTACTTAACAGGGAGGTTTGTGGGTTATGTGTCAAAATCTCTGAGGCAGGCATGGCACTTTCAAACTTCTAACAGCCCAGTTAGCCTTTATTGGGAGCTCGGGGAAAATGATACCTTAAAAGTACAATACATGGGGGCAAGTGGTTTAGGTTTAAAAGGATTCTGCTCTGAGGGTTTTGTCTTTTCTCTTTTGAAATGTTTGTGAGGTATTTGAGGGTGTTTGCAAGTTCTTTGTAGGTTTTGGAGGTTCATTCTATCATCCAAAGGTTATGTTTGGCAGTGCTGTATTGTGACTGCCAGAAAAGATGAGAGGGAAGCTGGCAAGACTGAACTGATGTTACTGAGGAAGAATCTGGCAAAGGCTTTTCAAATATATCAGCCTTTGTGAATCGCTGTCACTTGGTGTCAGCTCATATTTCAGTGGTGTTTAATCTAGGAATTAAAGACTTTATTTACTGAATTATTACCCAAAACAAAGTCATTAACAAGCAAACTTGTCGAGGTACTTAAACAGGATTAAAAGCTGTGTTTACTATACTTTACTTTACTATGCTACTATAAACTATTAAGCATTTTATATCTAAAGCTATGTTTCACTTTTGTTAGCAATACAACATTATTTTTTATCAAAGGATTTTTGGGCACCAGTGACCTTTACTTGAAAGTTGCAAGACAGGAAAGGGGTCAGAGAGAGAGAGAGGGGATTGGCACGCAGCAAAGGGCCTCAGGCCAGGACTCAAACCCCAGTCGGCTGCATAGAGGAGCTTCAGCCTCTCTGCACACACAACATTATTAATGGGGGTGCAGACCCTCTCTGCACACACAACATTATTAATGGGGGTGCAGTCTACATTGCCCCAAAAGAATAAGCAAATTTCCAAACAGTTCTGAGTGTTTAGGGACTGTGACGCTCTTTAAAGGACAACATAAAGTACATACCTTTAATTATTGTTTTTGGGGTTTTTTAGGTTCAAGGCCTTTTTTTTTTATTTTACTTTCTACAACCTGATTGGTAAACAAGTCAAAATCACATCATAATTCACATCATGTCTTTGAGCTGGAATAACTGAGCCAGCTTAAGTTAACAGTAAATATACTTCAGTTTCATAAAAATCAATTAGCATCTTTCAGACAAGCAAAAAGTTTACCTTAACTCTGCCATGTAAAAAGATCACAATTTAATTTCAACCACAGCTGTTTTGGCGAATGTTG
Organism: Leptatherina wallacei; assembly: GCA_028567055.1. Taxonomy (NCBI): domain Eukaryota; kingdom Metazoa; phylum Chordata; class Actinopteri; order Atheriniformes; family Atherinidae; genus Leptatherina; species Leptatherina wallacei. The sequence continues at coordinate 17,021,033 of JAOXYM010000018.1, forward strand.
GTGCCAAAGGATTTTAGTTAAACTGCAAGCTAAATGAGTTTGCAGTACTTTTCATATAAAGACTTATCATAATGGGAAATCAAAATTATGAGACTGCAGCCTCTGCTCATAAAAAGGAGAGAGATGCACCTCTGTCATCACCATTATTTAACTTAATTTTGCATCCTTATCCATCCAACCATCCATTTTCTATACTGACTCGCTCAAATTCAGGGTAACATGTAGGCCAGAATCTATCCCCGCTATGATCTAATGAGAGGTGATGTACACCCTGGACTCTGGTCGCCAGTCCATCATAGGGCTAACAGAAATATTTGATCTTCTAGATAATTAAGAAATACATGAAAAATGAATGTCTTAAGGGATTTGTTCGTCTCTGTCTCCTGTAAAGTTGGAAACTATACAGCAGAATTCCAGAAAACATTTTAACCAAGTCATGATATGTGACCTCTTTTAACTAATCCAATAACTAATGTAATATATTTTCAGTTCTCTTTGCTGTGCCTCGTCTGAAACGGTTTTAAGCCTCCCTTGGGTTGCTGCCTCCCACTTTGAAAACCTCTGATCTCCACAAGTTGTAATGAAGCAAGGAATACACGCCAAGTAAAACATAAAGTGGTACATTAAAACTTAATGTTGTATTTCCATCATGCTTGAAATCTACAGCTGACACACCTCCTATAATTCACAGATGTGCCCATCAGGAGACAACATGTAGTTATTTCTTTATGAAAGTTATTCTGATTCTTGATTTGAATCTTGAAGTTTTTTATTGTTCCCCTAAGACAACTCGCCTTGGGCTTCATCCTGTTGTAAATCTTACTTAATTACAAAATGCTGCATAAATAAATCTATCACTGGAGCATATTCCCCACTATAATATATGAGCACACCAATGAAGCATGTGCAAGATATGAATTCATCGGTACTTTACAAATATCTGGAGAAGTCGTATGAGCAAAGTGTTGGGACATACAAAACCAACATCTTCCTCCCCCGGTTTGTTCTGTGGTTGCCACAGAATCAGCTTGCTCCTGGAAAACAGAGTATAGCTGATCCGCTGTCAGTGAAAACGAACATAAAATGGGACAAGTCTTTTCCTCTGGGCAGAAAAACAAACAAACAAATGAGGTCATGCCATTTCACCCTACAGCCCTGGAATAGATGTAACTTGCAACTTTTACACTCCTACAGAGCACAGTGCCTCATTCTCCCATTCAGAGGTGCAGCGTGGCTGGTTGGTCTGGGCCAAAGGTTCAGAGAGAGAAGCTGTTAATCATGCTTCTCTGCTGGCATCTCTTCATTTTCCTCCACTCATTAGGTCTCTCTGGCAGTTTATGCCTTTTTAGTGGATAAACTTTATTACCTCTGAAGGGAAATTGTTGTTCAAATGCAATAAAAAGGAAACACAATGCATAATACAGCAATCGAAACCAACCCTTTACTCCCACTCAAATATGAATCACTCGCTCCCCCGCGCCCTCACACCATCATACACACACACACCATCACACTAGAGATAAGCTTCAATAAAAACCTAAAGCATCTGAAAACAAATGTAAGAATACAATGTTTGCCTCTTCTTTTATTGACTATGGCTTCCTCCTCTAGGCCTTTAAATAAACCAACAATTAAATTGAATTTGCCTTTCTGAGTGTGGCCACACTAAATGCTTCTGATTTGAAAACGCCTACATTTGAATTTTCAGGTAATTTCATGAATGATTCCATGAAAGACAACTACAGTAAATCTCATCTTCTTCATCCCAATCATAGCCCTTAACATGTGGTACCAAACTGATTTTTAAAAAGCAGTAAGCAGGCTTATTTGCAAATTCTAAATCAACAAGTACAAGCTTGTAGTCATCAGTCTCGGTTTTAGATAAGCAGTGAGACCGAATATCTCAAACATAAGAATAAAAATAAAGAAACTTGCCTTGCTCAGAGACCCTCACAATCAACAAAGTGAGCTTCCATAGGATCTTTTATAAACTTTGATGCCAGTTTCAAAGAGAACTGATTGTTCAGCTTATGGTGCATTTTTACATGCTAATCCTTAACATAACCCCTGTGTTCAACATAAGTTACCAATGCGACGTGCCCCAGTAAGTATTGTACTGCTGTTTCCAACATAAAAGTCCAGAGTTGAAGTCACCACGACAAGCCAAAAGTCACAATGTTATTCATATGAAATAAAAACAAAATCAAAGAATTGTTTGACTTTTTGACAATTACACTTACCTTGCACTCAGAGTTAGAAAGAAGATCCCCAATTAATATAAATACAAATCCGCTGCCTAACCACAAATACTTGATAAAACAGCTTAACTTTGTTTTTCCCAAGGGGAAAAACAAAATGCCAACCAGAACCTCAACAACTAACTGACAGTTTATTTATTTTGCTTCTGTAAATAAATAAACTTAAAGGTGTATAGGACAAACTCATTTCTGAGCTAGTGCTCATACTTTTGAATTCACCTCTTGTGTTTCAGTGATAATCAGCATTCAGCCAAAGTCTGTTGCCCTCTAAGGACCATTTTTGAAAGCTCATCTTTCAGGTTACAACAATGCAAGTTCCCTAGTAATTGCATCTATGCAAAACAATTCCAGTATTCAATGGCAACTACAATAAAATAATGCAAAAACAACCCCCTCATTTTGCCATCTAAACTGAACAATGGCAGCATAATGGTGCACCTGTGCATGCTTTCAGATGGCACAACACAGTTTTTAAATCAGAGGTGTGACGTGTATTACAACAGTGGAGAGTGTCCTTCCCTGTCAACATTCCCCTTAACATGGACATTGATTGAGCTGACAATGCCCCCTATCAGACTGAAGACAAGCATAACAACCTCCTATTCCTTTTCTGTACGTTCCACATGTCCAGAGCATCAAAATAAAGATGAAACATTCCAGCACGTAACAGGCATTCTGAAAGGATCTTATAGACTGAAACAAAAGTTTCAAACTTTTATTCAGGAAATAGGAGTTCATATTCAGTGACAAAACACTCATTTGATGATATCTTCAGTGATTACATCAGCGAATAATTTTGCAGTGTCATTGATAACATAAATATGATTAACCCTAATTTTTGCAGAATCAATCAAAATTGTGATATTGATGGAGGCCAAATCAAAGAGATACCTCTAAAAGTAAGGCTTCCACTAAGCAAACTACTTTTTTCAACCAATTTGAAGTTATCTACCACACTCTCCCATGCATTTGTCCACCTATTCTTTTTTTATTTATTTATCTTTTTTTCCACGATGTCTCTCTCTCCCTGCACATATTTCAGTTTTTTCCTTCTCTAGTTGGCTCTTCTAGCTATGGCAGCCTGTCTGTTCAAATACAGCTCCCATCAGTACCACACAAACACATACACACACACCACATATATCATTGGAGGGGAAACAAATTATTCTAGGACAGCAGTAGTGTTTTGTTTGGTTCACCCCTGTTTGTAATTTTTTTTTCTCTTTCTCGTTCCCTCCCTCCTTCACCCTCCATAACAGAAGGCGTATTTTAATGAAATCAGCCTTGCCTGTTCCCATCTGTGTGAGAAATGAATTTCAACATTTTTTAAATGAGGGAATTTACAATGAGACAAGCTGGAACGTAGGGAACCCCTGCACCAAGTTTTTTTTTTTTCTTCCAGAGTCTTCACGGCTCTCGTACCCATTAGAATTTCTCTGTCTTTTTTCTCTCTTTTAGCACAGATATTTTCTTTATTATGCATCATATTTTTTTAACTATGCATGTTGCTTAAACCCTTATTAGTTAGGTTATGTGTACTTTTTAAAAGCCATTTTGGTTTTTTACTCTCCGGCATCATTTGCCACAAGATCTGATATTAATTACAAAGAAATAGAGTAAGAATAAAGTTGCACTCAGTCTTTACAATGTCTAATGCCAATATATTTGTATTATTTCTCAAAGATTTATTCTTTGCATGCTTTAAGTACCATACCTATCAGTAGATGTCAAATTCAAACTATTTTGTCTGCTGTTTTGTCACTTTTTTAATCTACAGCTGACAGATATTTGGAAAGCTTTATCTTTTTTTACCGAACCTTCCTCTTCATAGACAATTTCAAACAAGCGTTCACTGGCCAGCCATAAGACATAACATCATATAATACTAACAAGGATAAAAGACTCCCCCCACAGTTGTCACGAAGGTAAACTTGACCTATTAAACCTAAAATGGTTTTTGTACCAGGCTGTAAACATGTTTAATTCTGCTGTAAAGTTGGCCATGAGAGTCTATGGTGATTGACTCCCTTTTGGAGCCAGCCCCTAGCGGATGAGGGGCGAACTGCAATTTTTGGCACTTCTGCATCGGCTTTTCATTTCTCGGAGGTTGTCACTTGCTTAAACCTCACAAATCTAATTGTTTCACGTTAAAAAAGGCTCCCACACACACAAATTGTTAAATACTTGTGCAAAAATTGCCTGGTTTGAACACAAACTACATTTACGCACATATTAGTTTTCAAATGCAAAACTCTATTAAAAACATGCCACGTTACTTTCTGACCTTAAAACTCTGCGGTCCGGCCCAAGAGTGTCCTGAGGGTGAGAAACTGCACTATACTAACTTTAATACTAAAGTAGTAGTACTAACTAAAATAGAGTTTAAAATGGAGATGAAGTCTTAGTAACAGTGTAAGCCCATGAGGTCATTATTCCTTCAATGTTCCCTCTTGTTTAAGACTTTAATATTGATAGTCTCGAAAGACATTGGTTTGATCAGCAGGACAATCAGATTGGAAATGTGCCTCTACGCTATTAATCACCATTAAGCAAAGCACAAAATGTAAACCTGCAAAGTGGGGCTTCACAATCAACTGTTTTGACAGTAGCTCTATTGGGTTGCACTATTGAAATTCACTTGACCCCAGGAATCCTGCGTGAAGAAAGACTTCTTCAAGCAGTTTTCATTTCAACAGCAAGACTTGGTTGTGTTTTATCCATTTCGATTCCAGATTTAACTTCACAGTCACACATACAATCTTTAATTTCCATCAATCTTTCCTAAACAGAATCCTTTTCTCCATCTACCTCTCGCTGCTAAGAAAAACTACCCTCCCAAGCAAATCCCACACTTCAGTAAAGCAGGAAAAATAGATTCAATTTTGTTTTGTGAAATGAAGAAAAAAGTGGTGAAAATTATATGTGAGTAACTTCAAAAAAAAATATTTTTATTTATACTATAGGTCTCTCATCGGTTATCTGTTTTTGTTACAAACACGATTTTGTTTCTGCTTAAGGTAAATTAGTACAAGCTGTACTTGCCAAGGCTTTAATAACCACTACTATAAATTAGGCCATGCTCCCTGTGTTATATGCTTTTAAGTGCTGAAGAAAATGCTGTTGATCTTGGTCTGTGTTCAAATAAAGAACATCACAGGGGGTTTGTCTATCTTTTATATACCTGTTAGTCTCACAATGTGAGAAGAAATAGGCATGACATGATCTACTGATTTGAATTGAGACATGTATTTCTTTTCCAAAAAAAGAAAAGAAAACCATTTTAATAGATTTTGTGAAACTTTCATGACAGTGTTGACACATGCCAAAAACTAAAGATTCAACCATGATAGGGTAAATGCAGTAACAACTACTTTTTATAGAAGAGAAATCATCATGGCTTGCATTAAAAGGGTCACTGTAATAATGTATCACAACCTTGATTAAAAGGTGATGATTCCACCTCCCTTTAGCAAAAGCCCCTCTTGAATACGTAACTTTAAATTACATTGTGGGTACCATGAAAATAATACAGAATTCAATTTGATTTAAGACTTTTTACGCACTGATGGACAAGCTGCATCAGCGACTGCAAACAGCAAGGAAAAAACAAAGAAATATTGCAAACGATTAGCACTTTAAATGGGCTTGAAGCGAAAGTGGGTTTGTAAATGTCTTATTGCCTGATTTAAACACTTGAAACTTAAAAAGACTGGTGCAGAAATGCATGTTATTGGAGGACATCATCAATGACACGGGCACTGTATCTGTCACATTGCACAATGTAATTTCCTTGCAAAATAGAATGGACATGGAAATAACTGAGCTGCAGAGTGACATTGACATGTATGTCAGGGCAAAGGACAGTACCTGTTGGAGACAGTTCCTCTCCTCCTGTGCACTGAAGGTCAAAGCTTATTTTGGCTCCACCTATCTCTGTGAGATGGCCTTTTCACAGATGAAAATAATCAAAACAAAGCAGAGAACCTCTCTGATTGACAGACATTTTACTGATTGTTTGAGACTCTGTGTCTCAAACTATGAGCCCAACTACAGAGCAGTTTTTGTTCAGACACGCCCATCACCTTGATTTTAGTTTTCTACAGTTTTGAGTAACAAAGAAAAAGTGTGAGAGTGTTTTTAGGACTTTAACTCCTAACTACAAACTCCTCCAAAACTGGATGTTTTTACAAGCAGGACTGACTATCATTCAGAAAAGGCTGCAGAATTAAAAATGTTGACTTTTGCAGACGTCAGGTTTTCATCTGTCGCCAATGTGGGTTGTGTTTTCTAAGTGAGTGTTTACATGCCTGTTTACTTGTACATATGTGCGCCTGTGAAAATGTCTGTGTCCCTTTAAGTAAGGGGCTGTGTTCGCCAGCACATATAAGCCTGGCAGCATGTGTTTTCTTAGGTGTGTTTTCAGGAAGGGAGCTGTCAGACGTGATGACTAACGTCACCCTCATTATACACACACATGTGTGCACACACACACACATTCACATGTAAGTTGGCAGGTTACAGCAGTTAGCTACTTTGAAAACAGAGAACTCATTCAGACAAACTGCACCTGCTTTTGAAACAGCTTAACAAGCAATTACAGGGGCAGAGAGACACACACACGCACACACTAGAAACCACACACAAAGATAGCAAAACTCAATTCCAGGCAGACTTTTGGAAAGTAGCCAGGATAATTACTGATATTACTAGCAAAGTAAAATGGAGAAACAGAGAGGGTAAAAGAGAGAGGCGATTAGAGAGTAAGCGAAACAGATCTTAAACATCCAAATTTAACTGAGAAGCTGTTCTCTGTGCATTTATCTTTCTACAAGAGGCAGGTGATGCTTCAGTATTGCACTCTTTGCAGTTGCAATTAGATTGTGCAAAATACGGGAGTATCAGGGCAGCCTCTGATAGGCTATGCTTACCTGCAATCATACTTGATTGATCATGAATACACAAGACAGTCTTCTGTTCATTATTGTAGATGTAATACTGCTGAGTGTCTGTGTGTTATGATGGTAAGCAAATATGCAAGCCTGCATCTTCCATATAATCTTCCTCATCACTGGGACTCGAGGTAAATGCCTGGAAAAAATGCAATAATTGTTGCTCCATTAATACTGGGATGAGTTTTGAGAAAATAATTAACACTTCAGCATGCGATTGAGATTTTACCCCAAAAAAACGACCAGCCGTCAAACTGTGTGAAATTTGATTATGAGATCAGATTATGAGAATTTGATTATTAGTCCTACTATGGGAAGTGTATTCCTATTGATTGGTTGAGGTCTAAAATACAGGTGCTTGTTTGGTAGATTAAAGACTTAAAGTCCAAACCAGGTGGAAATTCAATTCAATTCAGCTTTATTTGTATAGCGCCAATTCACGACAATGTCATCTCAGGGCACTTCAGAAACAATCGGTTTGAGCCAATCTGATTGTCATACATTGATTCATACAAGCCAATTCATAACAAATTATCCTCCTGCTGCAGCCAGGTCTCTGTAAGACAAAATAGATCAATATGATGATCACCAATCAGGTCATTTACTAACAAAGACTTAAATGAAAGAGGTCTGATATTCAGCAAGCCACATTTAATAGTTTTAGAAATCAGGCCTCGGGAATGTTTGGGTAGGAGAATGACTGACATTTGTTCTTGCAGGAAAATGATGGCCTATGTTTCTGGGTGTAAAATATTCAAATGCACAACAGCATCAATGCTAACACGTAAATATCTACAGTGTAATACAACGTAAAACTGTTTGTATTTGCAATAATAGATTCCCATTACGATTTGAAGGGTCTAACAGCATTATGGAAAGGAAACCTACTGAGACAGACCTTTTGTTTATGCTTTGTTTCTCCCAATCTCAGTTGTATCATATTTTTCAGTGTCTATTATTTTTTACATGTAGCTATTTCCTATAATAGCTTCGAATATAAAGGATCTGCTTGCATACATTTGTTTTCCACATACCAAAGCTAAATATTTCTCGATGTTTTTCATTTTTTGGATGCAATTTGAATTTGATAATATATGTATATATTTGAGCAGGGGTGTTCAGAGGAAGAACTTCCATAAATTATACAGATTATCTCTATAACACACACACACACACACACACATACACATCATAATCAGCTTTTATTCAAATGCACAGGTAAAAGCAGGTATTGTAGTATCTACTAGACAGAGAAAGAGAGAGAATAGCAAGAGCCAGATAGAAATAATTTGCAAAAACATGACCTCCAAAAAGCTCTGAGCAGGTTTCTCCACCCTTGGAACAATATTATTGCTCATGCAAAGGTGTTTTTTGGATAACTATAGCAATTCTTCTAATTAAATCACAGCACTCATAATCTTCACAGCAAATACGATGGCAAACAGAGGTGTTTACATTGTAGTCCAACGACCTCAGCAAGTCCCAGCAACAAAAAGTAGTCTGTGAAAGCTTTATGAAATATGGTTTGACATTTTGTTTTAACAAGTGGTATGGAATTTGGGATTTTATTAAACTTACTGGAAAGTAAGAATTAGACAAGACACACATGGTGTGTAAATCTCCTGTGCAAAAATTAAATACTTTGGCAACACACTCATTTTTCAGGAGCCGTGTAAACTGTTTCCAATCTGACATAATGTTTGCAATCTCAAAGAATGAAGGCCCAAATGTATCTGGTAATCCATTCACATAGCTATTTTGACTCTTCTTTTTATGCTTTAGTATCCAAATTAGTTTGTAGTAACAACCCAGAGACATTGACTCAGTAGTAATTAAATTATATGGCCAGCCGAGATTTGTCTGCAAAATTATTTTGAATATGGAGGAATTTTTACTGTTACAAATTGGGCTTTGTAGTGGCATGGTGGTCTGGTGTGTTACCTTACATAGACCTTTTCCACTGGTGTGCCAGTTTGCAATGAAGCATCAAATTTCCCAAGAATACAGATTGGAACCAAAGCCAGAACCAGAACATCGTCTGCATAAGCGGCAACAAGTTCCCAGTTCAAAACTCCTGTTAGGGCCTTTCTGTATGGAGCTAGCACGTTCTCCCTGAGTATCTCTGAGTACACCTGTTTCCTCCCATAGTCCAAAAACATGAAGGTTACGATATTCAGTCATTCTAAATTGACCCTAGAAGTGAGTACTATCTATTTTAGATTGTTCTGTTTCTATAAAATTTTCGTTTATTCTTTTTACTTTGTTTTGATTCTTCTATTGTTTATATAGTTTTTAACATTTCTTTTGCACCTTGCTGTAGTGCTTTTAATGTTTTATGTAAAACACTTTGAGCCATCTTGTATACGAAATGTGCTGTACAAACCAACCTGACTTGCCCAATATTTGTTTAATTTTTTTTGACCCATGGGATAATGTAAGAGAGAATTAATATATTCCTCATTTATCTTCATTTGGATTTAAGATTATACTGATGTTTTTAATATTTTACAAATTGCACTTTTGGTTCAACCACTTCTTTCTGTTTTTTTCCCCCCCATCATCACAGTTGTTGGTATTAGCTGCAGCAGACAGCTGTTCTCAGCTTAAAACCTCAGATAAATCCAAAGGGCATTCTTTATCAAGTACCAGACAGACAATTTTAGTGACAAGCTGGAACAAAATGGAACATTTGGCAACCAAGGAGTTGGAAATATTTTGAGTGACTATGAATGAAAACAGTCTCCAATGGGCTGTATTACTAAGCAGATTTGAAAATTCCAGGATGAAAGAAAAAGCTGTACTTGAGCTAGCCAAGTACTTTCATATGGTCACAGAGACTAAGGCATAATGATGTGTCATTCACAAAAGAGTTGGCTTGATCGGCGGCTTGTTTATAACAACAACGCTGATGATGATAATAATAATGGTCTTTTTTTTTCTTCAAATAATGTGAGTTTTGTGTTCTTTGCTATTTTTTACATGCAATAAAATAACTGAAGCACAGATTTGCTTTGCTTCGTTGTAAGAAAAACCTTATTAGCCTTATTAGTTTTATGTTAGCGTTTTGATTATGTAAAATAATTTTAGTTAAAAATGATACTGCAGTATCAGTATAAACAGTATGGAAACAATTACAAGTCAAAACTTTGCTAAAGTTGGCTAATCTACAAAAATTTGAAGTTGTACAAAGTAACGAATTGTTTGGGAGCTGAAAGACATTGACTCCAATGAAAAAGAGCAGGAATCCTCATTGCTTCTGAGGTATGTTAAGATATGCACATATGTGAAACTCAGTATATCCAAATAAATACGTTTTCAAGGTTTTCTTCATCTTTTTGTCCACGGATCAGAAAATACCTTAAAGAGCAGCAAAATGTCAAATTTAGTGACATCTAGTGGTAAATTAACAAAACACAGATAAATGGAAAACCTGAAATACATCATTATGGAGCTTTTACCCATTGACCTCCAGTGTTCATCTTCTGTTCATCACAAAGAAAGAAGCTTATTATTCAACAAAGAAGTCCCTTTTTGTGCTGACTAAGCATCCATAAAGGACACAAATCCAAAACAATTAGCAACAAGAGCCATAAAGAACTTTATTCTTCAATGAGCTCAGGAAGTCCAGCAACCCATCATACAACTGAAATTTATATTGAAAAAAACTAAACAAAAAAACACAACTTTTAAGTACCCTTGAGCATCTTCACAAAGCTCCTCTAATGAACCAGCAGTGTGACAATGTTCCTGCAGGGCAGAAGTCATCAAACTGTTTGAAGCAAAGCATTACTTATGAAGAGGTTGGATCCTTAGCAAACAGTCACTGGTTGAATAAAGGGATCATTGAAGCTGATTACCATACTGATATTCCTCTTAATGGGGTTGGCTTATCTCGGGTTTCTATGTCATTATGTTCACCAGCTCTACTCTCTTCTGTTATTTCACAAGTTTCAGGTCAGTGGGCTTCAAGCAGGCTTTCCACAATACACACTCATTTAAATTACGGACAGGATATGTAGACATGAATGACTGAAACCGTGCTCATGGAGAGAGCAAACAGCATGTACTAGTATCAGTGTGTGTGTGTCTATTTAAAGGTGCAGCAAAGGGCTTCATTGACCCTGCTTTTCAGTAATCTATTCCTCCAGTGAATGGACTTGTGTGTTTGTATGTATGTGCTGGGGGATTAATCAATTCAATTCAATTCAATTCATCTTTATTTGTATAGCGCCAATTCACGACAATGTCATCTCATGGCGCTTCACAG
>JAOXYM010000018.1:17036100-17050748 GCA_028567055.1 Leptatherina wallacei
GTTAATATACCGCCCCAACACCGATACACATGTTTTAACTTGAAAAAGTGCAATTTCCGGGTGATGACTCCTTTAACTAATGAAAAAAGGAAACCAGCACAATATAATAATGAACATTGGTTCCTGATAAGGAAAATGGATATCTTTGGAAATTATAGATTTTTTGGGGACCAAAATTCTTTCTTCCTTTTTTTTTGAGAGTCTATGGTTTTTAAGTATTCTGGCTGTTTGCTCGGGGTTGTACTGCATAATGAATTTAAAGTCAATCAGTTGCCAACCTTATGGTATCATGTGGTGAAAACATCAAACATCAGCCAAGACTGATGAACCCTCGATGCACATGTGTGTCTTTTATGACAGTGCAGAGGTGATTTGGGGAGGGGCTTAGAGTTAGCCAACTGTAGCCAACAGTGAGGTCGTCAGTGACCTGATGTAAGGACAGCAACGTAGGGCTGAGCTGGCTATGTTTGTTTCCAATAAAGCACAGATCACATGGGAAAAGGCCTTCTGTGTCATCTATTAGGTTGTGTTGACAAAGCTGCTTTTAAACAGGAGGCAGTTCACACACAGAGACACTTACAAGGTGTTAGAAATGACATCTAGGAAGTAGCTTGACACGATGCAGACAAGGATGCAGAATGTTCTCTCAAGCTGTTATTAGGGAAAGCCCTGGTATTACTTTCACTGAAAAAGATGGCATGAACAGCAGCTAGCAGAGTGTGTGCTAATATCCTCATGGCAAGACAGGAATTCAGAGATTTAGGCTTATGCAGCAGCTGTACCTGCACAATAACCATTCAGTCCAGGCCTACCTCAGTCTCAGTTGGGTGATTTCAGCCAGATTCCTTCTGACTGGATGCAATGACATAACGTCAAAGAGCACAGTTCCCCAAGATGAACTTGTTTTAACTTCAGCGATGGATACACGGACATCTTGACCAACTGAGATTCCCTCTTGCATTTGCGCAACACATAGACATGAATGTGTAAAAATGACCATCTAAGACCTACTCATCAAAGAACTACACGTTTAAGAACAGTCTGACAAAGTGATGTGTCAGTGTCCATCTACCTTCTAGCAAATCACTCTTCACATATAAAGTTAGAAGCTAATAATACCCTCAATGAAACTGAGTCATTTCAGAAGCAAACAGCTTCACATACAGATAAAAAAAAACTATTCCCTCAATGGAATTCTTAGCAAAATATGCACAGTCTGTGTGTGTATGAACGTGTGCCCATTCTATGCTTTTGTAACTATTCCTATAAAGCATGACTGTCAAATCTGTCTTTTAATGACTTTAATAGTTCCATCATTTTTCTGTCAACCATCAACACTGGTGTTCCACATACACAATGATGTTGACTCCGTGTTGGTGTTCCTTACTGTTTACTTAAGCAGGAGGAAGCAGATATATGTGGGTGTGTGTTTATGTGTACATATGCCTTCTTCTTAGAGGAATCTGTTTCGTAATCTGAAAGTGGAATTGAGTTATGCCGTCATAGAAACAATGATTAGGTTATGGGATGTTTACGACTGGTCAATTAGTGTTACTACCGCAACATATGTGAGCAGAAAACAAGAGAGGCAGAGAAGCATGGAGAGGGAGAAACAAAGATGTAAAAGTGGATGGAAATAAAAAGAATAAAGAGGATTTCTATCCTAAACTATGACCTGCTGAAAGCAAAGATGTAAATATCTTTTAAGACATCAATGCTGAAAACAAAAATTGATTTCCTGGATGCCAGCTGTATGCATTAGTAGCTTGCTGGCAAGATGTCTGGTTCATAACAACCAACATACACAGGGGGAAAAAAGACAAAAAGAGAAGAAAAGGAGAAGAGGACTTCAAAGTATCCTTTTAAGCGATCTGTTTAGAATTTTAACTCAGCAGGCCTGATCCAGCAAAACAAAAGATCGAACGATAATCTGATAATCATTACAATGTTTCACAGAAAGAAAACGTTTCTAAATATTTCTGTGTTTGTGTGACTGCTGAAGTGAAATGTGTTTAAAGCATGAAAAAAAATGTTTCATATCAGTTTAAGTGGACATGTCTTTGTTCCTTTTGTTTGTTAGGGTTCAATTTTCTTTCTGGTTTAAGGGGGATCTGCACATTTTTGTTAAGATTAGTCTATTCTGTATTTGCATCAAGGCAAATATGCTATATACCATATGTACAGCACAATCTGACCTAAAGCAACACTACTGGACTTCTAGAGATCTTCCACACTGTGGTGCCCACTAACAAAGGCTAATTTGGGATCCGTCTTGCATCTTCTCTCTTCTCTGAGCTCACTCCAGTCAGTAAAAGTCAGTCCGATGTAGACACTTCTCTAATCTTTTTCGCTGTCCCTTTCTCTCTTATTTTTCCTCTCTACCTCTGATAACATCCTTTTGCATTTCTTTGCTGCATCAGCCATGGTGCGCTTCAGAACGGTCAGTGTGTTGATATCCAGTTGCTGCCATGTAAATGCAGCCATCATGTGATGCCCTGGGCTGGAAAAAATAAATGTTGTGAGGTGCAGTTTCTCAGCCTCAGGAAGCTGCAGGGGAATGACGGCTCCAGGAATGTGCATAATGATTGTCAGTGTACCATGAAAAAGAGTCAGAAAGTTTTGTATTATTGCTTTAACTTGGCTCATACAATCCCATTTTAGATGATTCTGGTCATCTACTGTCCCCCACCATATGGGTTTATGCTGGTTTAATTTCATTTCCAATGTTAATTTGTGAATCTTCACAGAGGAATCCGTTTTTCCACCTCATTATCCTTATTAATAATCTATGTTCATTTATCTGGTGAAGGTGGTTCCAGTTGTAACAGTTTATGTGTGGTTGCTTTCTCTGCTGCTATATTCAGTATCTCAAGATAATTTGTTGTCTTCATCTTATAATCATCATGTTCTGTTGTCTTATACTGTAATATATACCTTAATTAACGCTGATATATATGCAATGAACACAGTACAGAGGAATACACTGCAGTTATCAGTTTCGTTTTAGACTAAGTGCCCAAAGCTACAGTCTGTATGACTAATTAAAGAAAATTCTACTATCTAAACAGGGTTTTAGGATTATTTATTAAAGATTAAAGTTCCAATTAAGTGATAGAAATAAACACATCAAAACATATCCCACTGTGTGAAAGTTAAGTTTTAGAACAAAAAGCAAATGACATAACGACATAATTAAAGTGCACATTGAAGTGCAAATAACATGATAACATGTGATTTATTTCATAGAGACATGAAAGTGGTTGAATACTGTAAGTAACTCAAGATTCTCTAAATACACATATGTATTTGAAAGAGGGTTTAAAGAGGTCACTGAGTCTGCTGACCTGATTTCCTCAGGCAGTTTGTTCTATAGCTTCAGGATTCTGGCTCCAAATGCTGTGTCACCTCTAGTTTTGCAGATGCTCTTTGGGAACAGATGAAAGGCCTCTGCCTGAGGGCATCGGGCTATGTACAGGCTCACATGCAACTAAGAGGTCAAAGCGTTGCTCAAAACTTTGTGAACCCTTTGGATTTTTCATATTTCTGCATGATGACCTAAGATATCAGATTTTTCAAATGAGCCCTAAAAGTAAGTAAAGACAGCCATTTATGCAAATAAGACAAAAGTACTTTTTCCAGCTTGATGAGCATTAGCAGCTCTTTTTCTGCAATCTCTGTTGTTTCTGCCATTATGCACTTCCACAAATGTGTGTCATAAAGGTCATCATGCCTCACTGTCTTTTCACAGTTTGAAAAGACTTTATTTCATCTTCAAACGAACTGCTTATCATTGAGGTAGACTGGATCATTCTCCTAAATAAATGAATTACCAAGTGTATCTTTATCTTATTTGCTTAATCATATTAGTTTTATCTCCTCTAATAACTTCTATATTTTATGAAGAAATATTGAAAATTCTGAATGGCACCCAAATTTTCAAGCATCACTAACATATGATCGGTCTTAAATGTCAACATTACAATCTTAAAAGAGATTACAGTACGAACAAGACCAAAATAGTGAAAATGCATGTGATGTGGTCACATCTCTGGGTTCTATATAAAAGTCTAGCAGCAGAGTACTCGACAGTGTGGCGTGTATTAAATGATATTTGGTAGAAGCAGGGTGAAAAGGTTGTTGCACCAGGTGAGGCATGAGAAGATGAAGGCATGTAGAGTGGTCACTGTGTCCTGTAAGGCCATGCACTGCAATCTTGTCCACAGTGAACAGGGTAGCTTTCTCATTCTCAGGGGTTAATCATGTTGGTAGGGCTGAATGAGGTTAGAATGACAGAATAAAAGTCTTAGAATGTGGAAGACCAGGAAGGCCTGAATATAAAGGATTTCATTTATTTCTCTCTCAATTCTTTAATGCATTTATTCATATCTATACATGTATTCATTATTTGTAATAAATACTAGTAATACTAATATTTATATTTATCAAAATGTATACAATAATTTATTTCCACATAATTATGTATTTTTACATTTAGCTATTTATCTACATATTTATTCTGTTTCACATTATTAATTTCTACATGCAAAGTTATAATTTATCTATGACAATAGGGTATAGGGTGGGTTGGGGGGGACTAATTTAGTTCTAAAGTTGGATTGGCCACTTGCAAGAACCAGGATGTAGTTCTCACAGAAAAGTCTGTGATCTCTCTTGCTAATCTCATAATAATCTTCAGATAGATTATTAATGGCTGAAGTATATCTGATCATATATTTTTAATATATACATATTTTCCGATTATGGTTTCCATTTCAGAAAACATGAGAAGAAAAGAGAAAACTAAATAAAATGGGACCAGAACAGAGGAGTGTTTGAAAAAAAGGTACAGTGGAAATGGTATGTTTAAGAAAAAGGCATCTTTTTATATGCTCCAACACACACGTTCACTCCACTATATAACCTTACAGGAAAGTATTACTCAACAAAGCAATGTCAAAACTGCCCTGTGACCACAAGGCATTCTATCATGGGCAGCACTTAAGGTGAGACCATTAGTGTTGAGGTCTTTGGGCAAAGGGTGAACATTACAAGCCAAAATGTGTGTGTCAGTTTACCTCTTGAACCACAGTGAATAAATAATAGCATTGTGTTGTCAGGGTCCCAGTAGACCCCCAACTGTGGATGACAGAGATTTCCAAAAAATAATAAAGAATTTCTTCTAAATTATTCTGGTTTCAGATTTTTACTTTTCTATACAAGAAATAAAAGCAATCCTAGTCTTGGGCTGAAGTAATGGAACATGTCATATGCTTGCAACCTGGGATTATTTGTAGAAAAAGAGCAATTTATGAGATTATTACTAATTAAATCACTAAGTGGGAAACAATGTCCCAACAAGCAGGGACCTTGTTCCTCGGTTTTGAGAAGATATTTTAAAACACGCTTCACTTGATACTGTGCAACTTCAGTCTAATCAAACAAAATAAATAAATAAATAGATTAATAGAATGAAAAGAAAACAGGGCCTCCTCCTGTGAATTTAGACAAATACAACATGTAGTCGTTTCAGTTCTATTACAAAAAAACACAATAAAATAACATAATTTTATGTGCATGCAGCAGGCAATATTATCTTCCTATTAATATATCATTTACTTTATCTGATGCCACAGCTGGTGTGACAGGCATGTGCTGGTGTTCACACCTGTCTCCCCTGCTCCTTGGACCTCAGCATATCATAATGTGATACTATTATTGTAACTTGAAACATACCACACTGTGTTATGTTTTTCTGTAAAAATGAATTTCTTACATTATAGCAGTATATGTTTTATTGGCAGAACATGAAACATAACATATGCAAAGTATGTTGTTGCAACTTAGAAATACTGGGACACAATACATTTTATGTAAAAATGATTGATATTCTTGTCAAGCAGAGACATTTCAGCTAATTTTGTCAAGGATGAATTGTTCTACTCAGATTAGGAGTACGAACCTGCTGCGTGCAGAGTGTGTGTGTGTGTGGCTCTTGGTTAACATGCACCAGTGATTACACTGTATGTCCTAGCTGCCATGTCTCAGCCCAGCATGAACTTCAACTTAATCAGGTGTTGTAATTACACATTTCACTGATCTGTTCCATTCGCACTTTCCCCATTTAAAGATGAAAACTATACATTTTATGTTTCACATTTGTGATGTTTCATGTTTTTACAATAAAACTATCACTTTATAATGTGATAAGCTCTTGTATTTTTCTACGTTGGCAGCTCTATGCTTTTACATCCTACAAAGACACTGTGCAATGCACGGTTGTCAGTAGTGAAGAGTTTTATATCAAATCAAATGTGAACAAACACCTACAAGCTAAGCACATCCTCCACAGTTGTGGCAAAGCCTGTTGTGCATGTGGATAATTCTGGTGCTACAGCCCTGAAACATAACAACTAGCTTGGAGTTCAATTAAAGCAGACACACTGGGAGCTATAAAGAAGCTTGATGGTAACAGTAGACTGATGTTAGAGAAATTAAATCATAACCCTCCATTGCATATTGAAGGCACATGCTCAAATCAACTCTGACACCACAGAATGCAACAAGCCTTTCCTCATTTGACATCCGGTTACCCAGATGACAAATCTGTGAGATCATATTAATTCATTCAGAGAGCAGAGATCAAGTTTTAATGCTGGCCTCTCAAACCCATTTTATCCCCGACCTACTGAGCAGTTTGTTACCAAGACTTAAGCAAACAAACACTTAAAGTAATAATGCAAGGTTAAGGCACTAACACAGTGGTTCTTAAACTTTTTCTGCCATGCCCCCCGCTTGGAGGAATAAACATTCCCAGACCCCCCCACCCCCCACCCCCCCACCCCCTCCCAAGCCCTATTTATATATAGCTATTTTTATGTGATATCTGTTGAGTACACACAATTATGGCGCATTCAATTTGACTCGGACGTTGGAAGTCAGATCTGGGAATTAGTACGGGTGAAATCGGAGCTAGTGAGTCTTCCCTAACTTTCCGAGTCGGATATCCGACTTCATTTCTGACTGGGAACTCGGAAAATCCGATTTCTGAGAACAAATCGAACACACTGTTATTCCACAGTTCCGTGTTCTTCCTAATATGTATTGGCGGTTGGCAAAAAGGAATTGGTGCATTACTGCCACCAAGTGGTCTGGAAGAGCCCGAGTTGTCAAAACATTAGTTCCTCTGCTACATTTTCCCATTCCCATGCAAAGCCACCTCTCCACCCCAACCCCCCCATCATGTTGCTGGGCCCCCCAGTTTTGAGAACCACTGCACTAACCTATCAATAAGATAGATTAATTATGGTTCCAGATTTTTCCACAGAAATAAATGTAGTCATTCTACTCTACTGTAATAAACAGATTTTTGTGAGTTTTAACAAAAGCCTTGCCTTACTAAGAATAATTTTGTCAATGAGTGTGTCGACCATAACAAAGAAAGTTGCGGGTCCCCCACAAAAACATCATTTTGATTAATCTCTTGCCACCTGCCACCACCCAATACACTGTCAACAAGGATGGGCTTAGATTACATATTTTTACAAAATCACATTGGCTTGCATTGTGAAGAAAATACTACGTTCAGTATGTTGTACCTGCTTGCTTTAGAATATGACTGGTGTATTACAGTTGAAAATGTCAAGAGATGTTTATGTTTGGTAAAGCAAAAGGTATACTCTCAAAAGTAATGCATGAGTTATTATCTTGAAGAGAGTAGCTGGGTAAAGGTACTCATTAATGTGAGTAATCTTCATACCTGATTTGATATTACTCAATATTGTCTGTAGCATAACTACACAGATAAGGCAGCGAGACTGATTTATCTGCCTGCATTAGCTCATTACTGAGACAGTAAATGAGAAGACATTGTAATGTAGAAATGGCTATATTTGCAGTCATTTAGCGATGTGAAGGCAATTTTTTTAAACAGTCTAAACACCAAGACGTTGCAAGAATTGCCTACTCCTAAACACCAAAATAAGCCATTCTAATATTAGTTTAAAGGACTTCATAAATGCAGGCGGAATACAGTCATTTACATGATTAGCACTGGGAAGCAGAACTCTAAGTCAGCATGTCTTTAATTAAGCCTTCACAGTGCAGATTATTTGGAAAAGAAACCCTGCTGAGCACGACTTCATAGACAAAACAAACTCTTTTTTCAATATAAAAAAAGACTGCAGTGGCTTACACAACACTGTATATGTTCTTGGCAGAGTGCATACCGCATGAATGCAAACATAAGCATATCCATATATGCCTACTGTACATACACGCTAATGCTTCATACTGGCAGCAGACACAGAGGCCATCTTTGTCATGCTTCCCCTCACTATGTCTGTATATTTCTGTTTATATTTATCCAGCACTTTGAAGTGGTCATACCATTGCGTGTTAGTTTTGATGTTTTAATGAACAGACTGTTTTCATGTGACGCACTGGAAAATGGAAACTATGATTCTCTCCGTTTCACTGCTTCTTCATGTGTGTCAGTGTTTCTGTCACCCAAAGGACTTCTCTCCATCTGCCCTGTCACCTTCTATCACTTCGGTCCACTGCTGTAATTTTATTAAATTCTGTGATTATCTCCAAAAAGAAATCTCCTGTCTCATGTCTCTTGTTTTTTTTCAATGTCTTTCACCTATTCACATTCTTTCTTTTTGTGTGCTCTGTATCATTATTGTTGCTTCTTTGATGTCTCATATTTATGTGATTACTTATGTAACCCCCTCTGCATTTCCCTCTGTTCTCCCACTGTCAACTGAAAATTTCAGTTTCCACAAACTGTTCTCTGTTATAGTTGCATACTTTATTTGTGTGGTTTTCCTTTTTTAATTGCATGATTCTTCATGGGAAAATATGCAAGAGTTCATGTTGTGCTTATCATATTTTTGTAAGCTGGTCCTCATCAGTGGTTTTTGATGATTATTATCATAAAATCTCAGATCAAAGTAAAATGAAGACACAAACACAGATGAGCCATTTGTATTTTAATCTTTAGCTGGTTGGCATAAATGCAACTTATATATATTTATACAAACACCACTGCACCACATATACATCAGTGTTTTGCTTAATAAAGACTTCAACCTTTTCTTATTCATATACACACTTTATATGTTTGGCACTGTTTAACTTTGTTGGTTTGCTGTCTGGAACTGTTTTCCTCTTTTATATCCTTGTTATTGTTTTGTTTTGTGCATCTGTTGAGTAACTGTGGTTCTTCTTTTATGATAAATTTGTATAGCAGTTTTTATACAGTTTGTTTCATGTCTTAAGGCTTTATGAAATCAAAGCTGAATCATCTCACGATTGTGCAGGTAGTTTCAAAGACTCAAGAACACCTCTTTAAAAAGATTACTATTCAGCTTACGGAGCAAAGCTTCTTGTCTATGCTGTAAACTCAATACACTAACCAGAGCTGAGGTTTACACTAAACATGTTGTTTTTCATTATGTTTCAACCAAGAAGTGTTTACCTAAACTATATATACAGTTTAATACATAACTTAAAATACATGAGTATATTTGTTTATCTTGGTACTTTCTGCAGAGGAAAGGGAGCTTTGGCCAAATCCTGTTGAACGATGGTAACGGTCCACTGTTATGACACTTTCCTTCCAAACTTTCCACAGTTGTCATCTTTCCAGGTTTGTGAGTCTGCATGAATGTGTAACAGATGAAGCAGAAGAAAGACTGCTTGTGCATTCTGTGTGTGTGTGAGATTGCCTTCCTTCTGTGTAGTGTGATTAGATTTGTCTCCTTTACCTTCAGGATTGTTGTTTTTGTCTCCAAGCCAGTTTCTAAAAACTGTGGATTTATACACACACATCCACACACTGTGATACACACTGTCTCCCTTTCACACAAAATTGCACAGCAGCATGTAGTCATGGATGGCCGCCAGTAATTCATCTATACTACAATATTACTCATGTAGAACGCACATACACATCTGTACACACACATGGCAAAGTCATTAGTTGCTCCAAACTGCAGACACACAAAGCTTTGTTGTAATAACAGCTCCTTTTGTTAAAAATGATAAAAGATTTATAGTAATGAAATTTGTTCATATTTTTAACTGAACTGTCTGAAGTTGAGAAATACACAAGCGCAGTGTTAAACCGATTTTATTAGCAAGAATCCAGAAAGAAACACAATTAAGTATTTAATAAGAAGCTGATCAACAGTTCAACAGTTGATCAACAGTTGTGTTGTGTTCAAAAGCAGGGAAAGACTAAATAAAAGAGCAGAAACTGCATTTTTCCTTAATGACAATACAGCAGTCTAATGAGCCAGCTGCTGGAGCGATAGGAGAAACATTTTAACTAATCTGCACTGAGGATGCCACAATTATTGATTTTATTTGTACGATTGTCAGAGAAATAATTACAATATAATGCTTACCACAATTATGCATTTATTTCACAACACAAATGTTAATCACATATATCACATAAAATAATATTAGCCAAAAGAATCTCTTTCAAAAACAACTACCTGATTCAATGTTACATATTAACTTTATGGGGGGGGGGGTATCATTCACTATGACTGAATGATAAAATTGGTTGTGCGCGAATAACAATTACAAGACCCAGTTCAGGTGCTCAAGGGAGGAGTAGGTTAATTAATGTAGAGCATTTCAGTCAAAAATCTAATTAAAACCATAACTGAAATGGGATCATATCAGCTATGACACCAGTGAGCAATCAAAAAAAGGGATCCTGATCCAAAATCTGCCCTCCAGCATTTAACCCATACTGTATTCTAAAGGGATAAAAACAACCTGCGAACTTACGTTTCTCCCGTAGTCTTTCTGACTGACTCGCCTGGCTTGGTGTTTGGAAAGTAAAGCTCTGCTTAAAACTTCACTTGGCACTGCCAACACTGTGGTTAAAACTCAAGTAAAGGAGCAATTCCATTACAGAACTCACAGCTTATTTTCTTACCAGTTGCTCCCACCCACATTTTCTTACCACCTGCTCCCACAGCAACATCAAAAACAGCTTGCTTCAGAGAGATTTACATCAGGACCTGTTGGATTACAGCTACACACCTGCAGTGCTTTGTGTTTTTTGTCCAGCACAATGGTATGCAACAGTACCTGTCCCCAGGAAAACATTCTGTAATGAGGATAAGACATGACATGACACAAACTAACTCATCAGCTGAAAGCAATGACTGCCACACACTGGGTTCATTAACCCTGGAGTATATCTAGATTAGTCGCTGTTTAGTTTGAGCTGCATTGAACTCATACACTTTCGTTAAATCTGTGTAGAATGTATGGTTTTATCCTAGCAAAAGGCTCATATTTGAAGCCAAGAAATAATGCACAACAATTACTTTTACTGAGAAAACATCTTAGCAAAGATGCATGTAACCCTCCCTGACTGCACTTTATTCACTGGCTATCATGTTTGAATTATGAAAGAAAACAACATGCACAATTATAGCTTGTTTTATGTTGCATTTTGTTTCAAAGGAGCCTTACTTTTGCTAAAATAGATAGGCCAGGTGAGGAGAAATTAGTGTAAAATGGCATTCCAAGCAGAACAAATGCAATTACAGCTGTCTGCATGGCAGCAATGTATATTTGTTTGGAGGTACACACAGGACTTTGTCAAATGGTATCAGGGTTTCTGCTACATATAAATAATTGTGGCGCACCGCCACGGCAAAACAAAAGCTGCCATGTCTTCAGAATTATCTTTTTTTTTTTAAATGTTAAAAATGTAAATTATATTGTATAAATCGATCCATATAAATATAAACTCTATATTTAAGCACATTTTCGGACCATAATAAGAGTGTAAAATTGTATTTGGGAAATGTGACACTGCTCTGCAAATAATTTAATTTGAAAAACGAACACTGGAGTCTCAACTTCCTGTCCAGTCGTACTGCGGTTCACTGGAGAAAGGCTGTGGCAAAGAGGTGAAGGTAAGGGAAGTCGGCCACAGGGTAGCTGCAGCATGCAGCCAAATGGTCCCCCCGCAGCCTGGTCCTCAGGTCTGTCTTCACCTGAGTCATTACAGAAAACTACCCAACATCGTTCTGTTCATGTCATATGAAACAACAGTTGAAGGCGAAACTTTCCATCATTCAGGTTTAATGTTACTGTCGCTAACACTTCGTTATTAAGATTGACGTTTACCCCTCGGTCGCACCGAATGCAGAAGCGGTGCGGAAGCGCTAGGGCTGAAACTTTTTATCAATTTATCAATTATCAATTTAATCAATAATAAAAAATGGTCAATTGAAATTGTAGTAATCAACGCTTTGTTTAACAAAAAAAGGTTCATTTAACGTATCACTTCCGGTCTGTATAACCTAATGCCCGTATTACCTGCAGGTAAATGAGAATCGCGTTTGTTTGTTTTATGGCAACAACAAATTGGGAAACCAGCAGGGCAAGGAGTAAAGGCAAAGAGCAAAGGAAATCAGGAAGGCAGCCAGAGAAAAACGTCAAAAAGTGTGGATTAATTTCAAACTCAAATCAAATTAAGACTGTATAGACAGTAATTTTGATAGTTTCTAAATTTGCATATTCACTTACTAAAATGAAATCATGAAGGCTTGCTTCTCCCTGACTTTTCCTAAAACTACATGAATTTTCATTTAAACAAATTTTGATATTTATGTAAATAGAAATTTCTACTTATTTTGGCCACAGGTGCTCTTTCTGGCAGCACAGGATTTTGCGCAAATTATATGTATGTAGAGAATAATTTGTTAGAGAATATGTAGAGAAAGCCCTCCCCCACAGTTTAAAAAAAACCTGGAGAAAACCCGGGGTATGTCGAAAGTCTGACATTGGCCCTAGAAAGATACAATGCAGAAACATAAAGAATGTGCAAGGAGTGCTGACAAAATCACATCAGCAGAGTCATTTTAAACATAGAAAAAGCAGCAATGGAAAAGGTAATCATCATGTGAAAAATAAGAAAGATCTTCAGAGAGAAATCCAAATTTTGTACTTTGTCTCATCACATGACCAGTTACTGCAATAATCCTGCAGGAGAAGTTTGGGTTGTCTATTTAAGGAATTCAACCCAGCAACTACCAAACACAACTTCACTAACTTTAACATGGGAACATTACTGCTTTTAAGACATAACAGACTGACATGCAATAATGAAGCATTCAAATACTTTTTGGCAAAGGTATTGAATGAAAATGCCATCTCCACACTGTCATATTTGTTTCTCATGGGACTCATGTAAAAAAAAAATAAAAAAATACTAATGAAGAGTTTCTCTGTCTGACAGTCATGATTGTATAAATTCAACCTACAGGACAAAAGGTATCTTTTCAAGTCCACATAAGTACGGCTCTCCTTGCATGATATCAGTATGCGTCACACAGCCAGAGCAAAGAAGCTGAGCTGATATGGCACTGGAGCACCAATACATATGTAGAAAATATTCTTGACGACATAGATATATTATCTAGGTGTAAAATAATATTATTCAAAGTATAAAAATACACTGTACATGGATATGTGTAATTTTTGTCTTATAAGGACATTATATGGATTGATGGAGCAGTGTAATGGAAAATAAGGTTTCAATAGTATAACTGATGATGGTTTCACAAAGGGTTCCAGTAATCTATGATGGATTATACATGCAGAGTAACTTTTGAAACTATTCTGCTTGCTCATTTGAAAAATTTGCAAAGCGAAAAAGGAGATAATTCATTTCAGCACTGTTTGCACCAGAGTCATTAATTTCTCTATGCAACTCGTCTGCACTTTAGTCACAGCTTGTTGATTTCTGTCAGAGGTACAGTTTGTTTCCAGCCTAAGCTGCCACCAACACCACTGCTCTCCCACACATGCACCCACACACAGAGACATAATGCAAGCAACTGGACAGCGGTCTGCTTCTATTACCCAGTTTTTTGTGTGAGCGGATTCAGTGAATATGACAAAAGTAATAAAAGAAAATCCCACCCTCAGGTCCTCTTGCAGTGTTATTACCATCAATCTGTGATGCTCTGTGTATTCCAGCGCTTATTGCAATTAGGTATTGTGGTTTACATATTCAGTGCGCCTACGCTTCCTAACCCATCCTCCCCCCATTTCCTGACACCACTTTAACCAATACCATCTGATCAAAAATCAACTTCTTGCTCTCACATGGCTGTGTCTTAATGGTGAGAGAAGTACTCAATGTAAAGACAGATTTGTTGAAAATGTGAGCCATGCTCTTGTAAAAATTCAACATGTCAATGATGCACGTCAGCCAGGAGTGGACAATGTCCTTTACATTCAATTCACAGACTGACTCATACCTGCTAGATTTCTCATTAGAGGATTGAGTAGCAGCCAGGTTTTTAAAAACACTAAATCACAGTGAGATGTCAGTAGAACAGTCCTGCTGACAGGATATAAAAGAAAACCACCCTGGACAAGGAAAGAAAAGAGAAAAATGTAACATTATACTCTACCAATAATTCATCTTCAGTTTTAAAAATTCTAAACAAAACTTACAGAAATATTTGTATTGTGAATGTTTATTTATAGTGATACCACTTTAGTCCTCATTTTCCTGCACAGTTGCTTTAAAGGTCCCATATTATGCACTTTATTCCCAATCTTAAACAATTCTCTGATATATCATTTAAATCTTGGCGCCC
>JAOXYM010000018.1:17069508-17083984 GCA_028567055.1 Leptatherina wallacei
CTATTGAAATAAAGCTTTATCTACCTGATCCTGAGGTCTCTGACATCTTTGTGGGTTCCATCTGCTTGACCGTTACAGGCAACAGTGACAGCTGGCTGTTAGGAAAGACCAAAAATGATTTTTCTTATTGTTGGGTTCTTCTTACTTACTTGTGCTGCCGAAAAAAACAATACATTTTAATAGGAGTGAAGTTTTACATCACTCAAGTATAAGTAAAAATTAATTTATCAAAATAAACCCAACCTGATTTCAGAGAAATATGTCTAATAATCACAACATCTCAACACTTATTTTTGTGGTCCCAGTACGAAACTGTTCACAATTACGTGCTCGAACCAAAAAAAATCAGGGCAATGATAATTCAATGGTGGAGTTTTGTCCAGGTGTCTGACTTTTCTGGTTCTGAAACAAGAACAACAATAAAAGACAGAAAATGCAGGAAAAAAAGATGCTGTGAGATCAGGAAGAATAAACCTTATAAATGGTCTTTTATAATGATTCGAAGAAAACATCTGAAATATTTTAACTGAACTGGTTGAGCAGTACCAATTTGCTCTTCTGGTAAACTTCATTCATGATGGTTGTGCCTACATGTTTTGTAGATCAGAACGGTTTCAAAACCCTACCAGAAGAACTGGACACCAATTGGATTTATTTATGATCTGTCTCCACGGGCTAATTTACCGGGTATACTAAATTTAAATTAGCTTGAACAGTACATACATTCACTATAGAGTGAGGCAGCCATTTCTTTTAGTGCCTGAGGTGACTGCAGCTTCAGCTCTGGATCCGTATCACGAAGCTGATGCACCTTTTATACCTGGTTGCATCGGCATGGCAACTTGTGCTGGAAACCTAACCTGCTCCGGAGCAGGTTGGATCATTTTTATTTAATTTTCAGAGTATGAATGACAAAGAATTAACTTGAACATTTCTAATTAATCCACTGACTGGTTTGATTGGCTTTTGTTTTTGCTATTTATTTGGTGCAAAACTATTGGTGATGTATTTGATAGAATTAATACTGATTAATCTTTGTCACGTAAAAATCACCTGCAACACAGTCATTTAACAGAATACGCTATCATAAACTGTTAGATCTACTTCTGTTTTGGTAATGTACCACAAGAGTCAATACTTGGTCCATCTTTGTTTTTACTGTATATGCTGACCTTAGGTTTTATCTTTGAAAGATATTAATTGTCTTTTCACTGTTTTGCTGACAATGTCCAGGTTTATTTGCCTGCAATAATCCTGACTCATTGGAGTCTATGCTCTGCTTTTCAATGGACTTGAGCTGGTTGAACAATAATTTTTAACATTTGAATGAGAACTAAAAGCAAATTGTCATGTTTGATGGTGCCATTAAATTCAAAGACTTTACCACTTCGCTGGGACCATTGGGATCAGAAGTCCACCAGTCAGCAAAAAAAACTGGGTATGTTTTTTGACGGTATTTTTTGCTTTGAAAAACAAATAAGCTCTGTAGTCGAGAGCAGTTTCTTCCAGCTGAGGCTGCTGGCCAAAGTGAAGCCTTACCTGCCCTTCAAAGACCTTGAAAAAGTAAATCATGCTTCAATTAGTACAAGACTAGTCTATTGCAATGCTTCGTATGTGAGGCTACCCCAACCTTCCTCGCATCAGCTCCAGCTTGTCCAAAAAGCCACTGCACAACTGTTGACTGGAGCCAAAAGGTGCGAGCATATAACTCTTTTCATATTACCTCTTTTCATCACTGCACTGGCTCCCGGATTGTTTTAGGATAGATTTTACAATTTCAATAATTATTTTTGAAGTCTTGAATGGACTGGCTCCATCCTTTTTGGGCGAACTTGTTCATATTTACAGGCCTGTTGGATAACTAAGGGCTTCAAATCAGTAGAGTCTAGTCATTCCCAAATCCAGGTTGAAAAGACAAGAAGACTTCATCTTTTCTGTTGCTGTTCCCCATTTGTGGAATAAACTTCTCATCAATGTCAAATCAGCAAAGACTTTGGCTGCTTTTAAAACCTTATTAAAGACTATTTTTTTAGTTCAAGTTTACTTGTGGCACTTAGTGCTTATGTTTGAAAATGTTGATTACTTTTCTTAATGTTAGTTATTTTAGAATGCTGTTGCCTGTTAGTTTGACTTAAGTGAAGCATTTTAGTCAACTTTGTTTTATTTAAATGTGCTAAATGAATAAATCTGACCTTGGTTTTGTTTTGATAACAAGGCAGTGATGTTGATCAGCTTCTTAATTTTTGCATTCATATAGTCTGCACTTTTCTGTCTTTTTTCCTTGATGCTTTGGTAGGAGCACCTGTTTTGCTTTTCTGCCTCCCATGAATATATAATTGTGTTTGGTCACCTGCTGTCAGCTTTGCCAATTCTATAGGAATGTACACAAACCCATAGTCAGAAAATTAGGGTTGACTAAGTTGTTAACCAGCTTTGTTACCTGTAGTGCAGTCATCACCGCACCTGAGGCCACTGGATCATCTTACAGATTAAAACATCTTTATTTCTGGAAGAATTTTGGTCACTGACGGCCACTGTACATTCACAACTGTGCAATACCTATCTTTACCACTAGATACCAGTAAATCCCACACACTAGACCTTTAAGTTAGATGAGCAGACTTTTTTTTTTGACATTATGTAAATGTAGGGGAAAATAATACAACAGATAGTAAAGTATATACGCTCGTCCAATAAAAAACTTTACATTAAAGGCTGAAAAGCTGTACAACAGCAGCATTTTCCTTCCTCACTTTCCTACTGTGACATTGCTCCCACTCACGTCGTTCACCTGACTTTTCCACTCTCATTGAAAAACAACAGCGGCTGTATGAGAGGGAAGAAAGAGTTGGTCAGTGGTGTTAACCCCCCAACCTTTAAACAAGAGGTCATTTCAGATCTCTTCCTCAGTTCTTACAGTTTTCATCTATCTCTACTTCTATCTCTACTTCAAAAGTTACTTACTTTTCTCTTTCACTACCAGTCCACCAGTGTTTAGGGTTTGGATTTAAAAGTAACACAGCTGGAGTTATAAATATTGGACATTTTTAGGTTTTTAAACAACATGTCCAGCAAGATCTTTATTATCAGAGTTAGTTAAGACACATCACTTAAAGATAGGTATTACAGCCTTCTTCATAGTAAAAGCCTCTGGTCTTATTTTTAGTAGAGAGGTTGTCAGAATGACAATAACATTTCAGAATTATATATTTTCCACTAAGATAGATGTATCAAATTTGATTTGTATGGCTCAACATGTCTGAAAATTCCCTGTGATGTAATATAGGCAGCCAAGCTTCTTGAATGAACTCATAATTAATACAAACAAGCTTGGTCTGTGAAATGTTTTAGAAAGTACATATAAAAAAGCATGTATGTGGTACCTGCATGAAAACCAAGTGGAACATTTATCCTCTCAATGAACAGATGATACATTTTTATGGAAATCAGGCTGACATTTGCTTGACATGGAAATAGTATAATGGAAAATAATGGTGCTGTGGTTGGGGTGATTGATGGGTATTTATGTCTACATTCAGTTTTGCTGACTTTGGTTCAATATCCAGTTCTTCCAGGAAGTGTTTTACTGAGAGTTTTGATTTATAGCTAAATTAGATTTTTTTTTTAAACCATGACCTCTGGCTTTCCCTGACCTTAAATAAACTATTCAGCTGCTAAACCTTAATTTGAATAGTATCTTTCTAACCTAATCCTAGATACATTTAAATGGCTATGTCGATTCAGCTTGGTTTGACATTAAGTTAGTCATAGATGATATGTGACACAGATGAAAATCATCAGATGGAATTGATGTAATCTTTGAACATTACCTTACACACACATTTGAGGTTCTTTTTTACACATATCAAAAAATCTAATATCGCTGTGCTAAACAGTAATATACAGTAATATTACACTTCATATTAACACTTTATAATATCAAATTTCAGAATTCTTGTCCATAATAGTTGTTCAAATTAAGGGAGAAGACAAAAAAACGAGTTGTTTGCTTATTAGCAATAAAAAAGACAAAATGCTTACATCACACTAAATACATTGTTAAAAGCTCTAAAAAGACAAAACTATCCCGGCCATAAACAAACAAACAAAAGAACATTATTCTTTCTAAGGAAACTTTGCTTCCATCTAAAAGATCCCCATTCCTTTTCAGTGTTTTACTCAATGGCACTCGATCAAACTTAGTTTCCAGACACAGTTTTAGCCTGTGGACAAAACATTCATCCAAGATGAATATTATAAGCAGGAGCAGCAGTAGAATTATATTTAAGCCAAGTTGTGCCTTGTTTACTGTGTTACCAGCTGTAAAAGCAAAGCTGGCGGTGGCTCCACCTTGTCAGTCTGTGTGCTTGTCATTATGTGTGCTTGTATGAGTGTGTGCTTGTCATTATGGCAAAATGTGTTCATGGAGACACAAACTTCCATAACTAACACCATAGAAGTAGTTTTGAGGATTTTGGCAGGTGTTTATATGACTGTTTCTCTATTTGTGTCTGTAAATGGAATAGAGTAAAAACCATAAAGGATAAAGACCTGAAACTTTACCTAATGAAAATTTTTTTATCTGTTGTATAAACATGTAATAACCAATGTATCAGTTTCACCTTATGGGTTTGTGTCTGTCTGTTTGCGTGTCATCATGGCAACATGCAGTCCTGGACAAACTTACTCTAGTGGGAAATACCACAAATTTGCCGTAGAGCTCTTTTGCAGGTGTTAATATGCCTGTATAGCAGTCTATAGATTATTTCAACATGACAGCTGTACAAGATGCCATCCCAGGGCTTCACAGGTGCACAGCTGATGTCTGATGTCTCCACTTGCATGAACTATTTTTCTTCCTTCTTTCACTTCCATAATAAGATTTTTTGAGCCTTTTATACTTTCTCTTGTTACTTTTTCTTCAACTTGCAGTTCATAGGTCTGGGTACCAATAGGATTATTTATTAGATATGTGATACCTGCACTTGTTTGCACCTCCTTTGCATCTATGGATAACTACACATGTGGGAGTATGATGTTAAAATCATTGTAACATGTTCTGATGTGAGGCCTGATTTGCAGTCATTTGCATTGTATCCACTTCTTCTTCCCGGATAAAGTCCAGAGGGAAAGTTTGATTAGCTTCCCTGATCCTGTTTAAAGGATAATCAGCAATTTGCTCTTCAGAGTTTGAAAGCATCATCTATTTTTATAAGGTAGAGAGACATCAACATGCTTACAAATGCCTTTTTTCTATCGGCAAAAAGGAGAAGCTACTGTCAATCAGATTAATAGTTGACCTTCATGGCAAGCAGGCTGAAATAAAGATGAAAATGAGCAGACATTCAGGCAGACAAACAGAAACACCATGACAGATTGTGGTGTCTAGAGGTGAAAAACCATGGAGAAATTTGTAAGGACAAAGGAAAAGACAAGCACACTGCACCGAGAATGACCACCCTTACATTGAGCTGTAAAGTGGATTTACAGCCTTGAGACTACATGTAAAGAGCCTTCTACTATTTTAGATGCTTTAGATTTGAATGCAACCTCATGTTGTTACGCAGTGACATTGCACATATACGTTGTATATAATTGTTAGCAAAATAAGTTGTTAGGTAAACTGTTACATTATTATCAAGGTAAATAACTTAACATTAAATATTAATTCATCTCCTGTGTTTTATGTTGTTTTTATGATTTGGTGTTGTTTTTTACTTAACTTAAAGCCCAATGTGTAATAATTACTCCCATCTAGTGGTGAGTTAATTGAATACAAACAACCGAGCGGTGCACTCTGTTGCCTCGCTGTTTAAGTTCGTTATTACCACTACCAATGCCTCAGAGAGTCATAATTATAAAAACGTCAACATCTTTTACAAGTTGGAGCGTCCTGTTAGGTGAGGAGGTACAGAACAATACATAAATCTGTTTCCTTACTGATGCTGATAACTTACAAGCATGCCCTCTATGTATCTGCTACCATGCTACTGCTAATAGCTTAAAGGTTATTAATCCTTTTTCTTTTTTTGGTTATTTTCCCCCCCTCTCGCGGGGCAAAGAGTATGAATGGTTGTCCATTTCAATGGACGACAGCAATTTGAATGCACCGCGGTCAGCTGCTTCCTCCTTCTCCTCCTCCCCCGACAACACACGGGGATTCACTGCTAAAATGCGTAGGGCTAACAAGTTTTTCCCGTTTCGGCTACTTTATTCAAAGATGGCAATGCAACATATCAGCTTTCAGTTGTGTACGCCTCCACCTTTGTATTTATAAATAACTCATTCTAAGCTATGAGGACACTTTAATTTGGAGATGATTGTGATTGGACTAAGATAAAATACGTATTTATGAAAGCAATACTTGATTTTTGCAAATAATGCCAAAATAAAAGCCAAATTAATCCAGTAACTTAGGGGCGTGTTGATGCCCAGGACTCGGAGACCTGGGCATCAACACCCCCCTCTGTTACTGGAAAAGAAATTTCCTGACTGACAGACCCCAGCATGTTAGGTCAGGACACACCAGCTCAACCACCATCACACTCAACACAGGCATACCACAGGGCTGTGTGCTGAGCCCATTCCTCTACTCCCTCTTCACCCACGCTTGCAGGCCTGTATATGGATCTAACTCCATCATCAAGTTTGCAGACGACACAACGGTGATCGGCCTCATCAGCAACAACGATGAGACAGCATACAGGGAGGAGGTACATCATCTGGCCGCTTGGTGTGCTGACAATAAGCTGCTCCTTAACACCAGCAAGACTAAGGAGCTTATCATTGACTTCCGGAGGGAGAGTGGAAACTCACACAACCCCATTCACATCAACGGGATGGCTATGGAACGTGTCTCCAGCTTCAAGTTCCTGGGGACTCACATCTCTGAGAACCTCTCCTGGTCCACTAACACTTCCAACCTGGTCAAGAAGGCTCACCAACGCCTCTTCTTCCTGAGGACATTGAAGAGACACCACCTGTCCTTAAGTGTACTGGGGAACTTCTATCGCTGTGTGATCAAGAGCATCCAGCTGTGTCACTGTCTGGTATGGGAACTGCTCTGCCGCAGAAGGTGCTACAGCGGATAGTGAAAACTGCCCAACGTATCATAAGGACCCCTCTTCCAGCCATTGAGGACATCCAGAGGAAGCGCTGTCTGCCTCAAGCTCGCAGCATACTCAATGACTCCTCCCACCCTGCCCATAAACTGTTTGCCCTCTTACCCTCCGGCAGGCGCTTCAGGAGCCTCCAAACCAGGACCACCAGACTGAGGAACAGCTTTTTCCCCAGAGCTGTCTCCCTACTGAACTCTGCCCCCCACTGACCCCCCTGCCCCTACACATCACCATACTGTCCTCTCTGTAAATATAGTATTTAAATCTAGGTAGTATGTATATCACCTCAACCTGTATACACCTGTATTATATGTACATTCCATTCTCAGTCAAATCCGTATATTATATTTATACCGTAGTTACTAGCACACATGTTCATAGCACTAATCTCATCTGTAAACACCCTTCTGTATATTCTGTATATTCTCTACATACCCTTTATATATATACAGCATATTTCTGCACTTGCTACAAATTGCATTTCTGGTTAGATGCCAAACTGCATTTCATTGCCTTGTACTGTACGGGTGTGATGACAATAAAGTTGAATCTAATCTAATATCATAATCCATAAATCCAAACCTTCTGTTTTTTTGCACTTTCATAAAAGTGCACAGTTCACTCCATGCAAAATGATGCAGCTTGATTTTTAATCAGGGTAATTAGGAAACATCAATTATGACCTTACATGCAAGCTATACCTCACAAAATTCACTCCTGGCAGCAGAAGCATGATTAACTCCTTCAAAGCTTGTTTGTGTTCTCATACCAAAAAATTGGCTTTCAAGTTTGTTTTCTTTAATTTTTTAAAATTCAAAACTGTTTCCCTAAAATCTCAGATTTCTCCCCCAATGAAGAAACTATCAATAAAATGTGAGAGAAAAAAAACATGTAATTGGGATTCTCTGACTTGGCCTTTATGTGTATCAAGGGAAAAAAGATTTAAAGGAGAGATGCACACATATGGTACATTAAGGAACAATCCCATTTCTCTTTTTTAACCCTTCCCCTTTTTTTTCTTCCCCTCATCACTTAAAACAAAGTGGTAAAGGAAGGGGTAAAAACATTCCCCTAAGAAATGAGATACCCCAACTTTACCATTATACGTCATCAGTCGTCACTAGTTGCTACATCAAAGAAAGCGACAAGGATCTACAGTATGACAACCGCATGTCAACAAACGGATGGGAAACTGATGACAACAAAACAAGATGCAGTCTTCAGCAAATATAGTTTTAATTGCCTGGACTATGGGCATCTTTTTTCATTTGTCTTCAATAAGAAGAACAAACGAGAGGAGACTGGGTTTTTATGGATCTAACATATGTCACAACTGCAACCGCAACTTGTCTCCAAACATTTTGCAATCGATAACAGTCTGATACCTTTTTCTCCATCAAGTTGATTAAACACTGACAAGCTGTTCGTTGAAACAAATCTTGCATTTCAGTGGATGTTATCAGATGGCTGAGTCGTTACAGATGTTAGCAAACTAGCGAACGTTAATGGCCGTTATTGATTTGCGGTTAGCGATTTGACAACAGACTTATGATGAGTGGAGCCGCAAATAAATGGCCTCAAGATGGAAACAATTTTAAAATAATTTTTACATCCATATTAATGATGAATATATTCAGGATGTGAATGTTTCACATTAATGAATTAACCTATTACATTTATGGGTGTCCTGCTTTCCTTCTGTAAATTTTTCTACCCCTTCGTTCAAAGTGCGGTCCTCGGCTGTCTTTGTTTGAAGGTTTGTGTGGCCCTCACCCTTAGCCCTTCATCCAAAATAGAATCGACATAGCCCTTCCCTTAACGTGAACATGCAAAACAGAGGGGAAGGGCTTTAGCTGAAAATCACTGATGACTGTTGCCTGTGTGGATGCAGGAACTGAGATGCTGTTCCAGCTGCAGACATGCACAACTAACAGGCTGATCTGGTAAAGTCGAATGTTACCTGGATCGTTGAGATGAAAACTTTTCTAAACATTCCCAGAATGTCCGCTGAAGGTCTGAATTACCTTTCAGAGAACTTTCTCCGAAACCACCATTTCCCTTCCTCCTCTCCCAGTCCACTCCAGCCGCTATTGCTGCTGTTATCAATTTGTTTATGGAACTATTTTTATATTTCTGTGTTTTTAATTTTGACAGTCTCAGTCCTTCATAGTAGACATGGGACTCTGTTGTAACTAGAAAGGTTGTGGGATGTTAATTGATGAAGCCTGTAGCTAAACATTCACAACTAACTTTCTCTGCTGCTCTGACATCCCCCCCTCTCCCCACTCACGCCTGCGCTGTGCGTTAAACCGGCAGCTGACATGCTGTAAGTATCTCTTTCTCTTCCTCCCTAGCTTAACCTTAAAGGGGCTGCACTGTTCTTTTAACGCAGCGCTGTAAACGACATCATGTTTCTGCACAATGAAACATCTTTTGCAATCTTTTTTTTTCAATGTAATCCCGCAAGTCGGCCAATTTTGACCCATGGGCTTTTGCTGTATATTTATTTACCCATCACAATACATCGGTAGTGGTACACAAGCCAAAGTATTGCAGAACTAAACAATTATGACCCATACTTGTTTCAACAGACATATAATCCTTTTAAATCAAATGTCTAACGATTGTTCTATAATGCAAATGTAGATTTTTAGCAAATTTTGTAAATTTATTTGTTTTCAAATAAAGGCCAACAGAAAAAGCCTAGAACCTAGATTTCCACTACCCAGATTCAACAAGATGCCCTGAAACATTGGTCACCATCTCTAGAGGCAGAACTTTTAATTGATGGACCCCTTAGATACCAAACAGAGATCAAGAAAACAGCAGTGATGTTTCTGATCAGACTTTTACACACAAAGCCTAATCCAAAAAGCCAAGGCTTCATGTGAAGAAGCCTTAATGATTACACTATTCATTTACATAATTGTATAGAGTTCATTCACTACATTGAACAGCCAACCAGAGCGATCTGTGGTATTAACAGACTAAGTGCTGATTCAACTATGTCAACAATCCATTACACACTGAGAGGATAAGGGCAACATACACTGACATCCCCATTCACGGACATTCCCATAGACAATGAATCCATTGGGATTGGTGGGAAAGAGATCAGGGTGGATGAATACATGGAAAACATTAATATGGTGAAACAGTTTTAAAGAATGTTGAAAAAGGTTGTATGGTTTACATATAATTAACCTTAAATATACATTAGCTGCACTGGATGATCCATGAGCTAAATCATAAGCATTTACTTGCAAGTATTTGATAATATAAATGTCATGGCAGAAAATGTCTTCATTGTCCTTAACATTATCATTAGTAAGGCACTTCAATATGTCAACTATTCTGCCTTAGTCTACATTTTAATTGAACAACAGCACCAATGTTTCCAATATTTCTTACACCAGGCCATTAGTGTGAAAGGACTGAAAAGAGAGGCCTTAATGAGGTTTTTATAAACAGCTGAATGGATGTTGCTATGTTCACTTTATTCAGTGAAACTCTCAATCAAGCTCCTCTTTTTATGTTTTTTGTCTCAACATCTGGTGTCAAGGATTTATATTCCTTTTTACAAGTGTGGAGACAGTTGAACCTGAATAATTACCGAGGTAGATGTAGCAGTAGTCTGGGGAAGTTATTAAGTAGTGTTACAAACAGCAGACTGACCAACACTCATAATGAGCAGATCCTGAGTGAAAAATCGAAGGAACTTACACCCACACTTGAACAAGTCTATATCTTACATACTCTCATAACACACAACATCTTTTAAACATTTTTAGTTAAAGACTTTGGCACGTTAAATAGTCAATATTTTTTTGTTTCAAGAGAAACCAGACTACTTAAAATAATGTTCAACTTCATAAATCCAAGGCAGAGAGAGTCCATCATTGTCTCAAACAAGAGCCATTGTTAACATAAATGAGCCAGCAGTGCCGCTAGACTAGTGTAAGTTCTTATTTCATTTTGAAGCCTGTGTGTCTTGGAGTGAAAAGCCTGCTCCATGCAGATAACCAAGTGTTGTTGTTCTCAATGTATCAAAGAGATCGCTGACTGAAGCTGCTGGAGCTGTGTGGCTAAAATGTGGCCATTGCAGTTAATCCCAAAACAGTGATAATGATGAACTAATATGAGGATCTGAGACATGAGTTCATTTCAAGTACTGTACACTGCCCGCTTTGGGCAGTTGGAAACTGACACTCACATGAACCTTCCAGTCAGGCTTCAGGAGTAAATAACTGCATGACAGCAAAGAACAGGCGGAGTAAAAAGGAACTACTAATTCAGACTTTTGAATATTTTTATGATTTTCTTTCCCACAGCACCGTTTTCTCCTCATCATCATTGTTCACTGGTTTCAGTGCTTTTCTGTCTGGCAACATATACCTACTGTATTTTTGAGTGCTTAAATAAAAATATGATTGATAAGATGTACATTTTCAAAGTGTGTGATGCAATATTTGTATGTGTTTTAATTGTGAGCAGCATTTGCAGAAAATATAGTTTATGGCCTTGGGCTGTGTGTTAGAGGTAATGCCTATGCGTATACAGATTTAGCTTTACAAGAGACGAGTAAAGCTAAAGTTTTTCTCTATCATCCCTCTTTTATGGATCCGTCTCTTTTCGGACTAGAGGTCAACATTACGAAGAGGAGTCAGTAATTATCAGGGTTGAATATGTTTAAGATTAATTGGACAGGCAAAGCAGTGAGCCCTCATTAGTAGCTGACTATTAAAATATTTGTCAAAGTTTGCATTTAGTGAAAGCCCAATGAGTTTGAAATGGAAATCAAGTTAGAAGATAGTTTGAAAAAATAGGGAAGTGGGAAAAAGACACAAAAGTTATTGAAAACTGATAATCAAATTCAGCTCCCAAAGGTTTTTATAGATTATTCACAAACAAAACAGCTGCAGTGAAGACAAAAAAAGCAAGATAAAGTTTGAAAGAACATGATAGACAGATGCAAGCTTGCATAGACACAGTACTATGTTGCCGTTCACACTAACAACTATCTTGCTCTTTATAAAAATTATACGGTGCTTCTCATGTGTTTGAAATTAACGTTTTGATAACTAGCAGGTGAAGGTTTTGTCCTTGAGGACCCTAGTTTTTTTCCCCTTTTTCTATGAATTTTTCTTTTTTGAGCTCCTTGATCAGATTTTTTCTGATTATTTAGAAACATTTGAACTTCTCTTATCAACACACACATTTACGTTTACAGCAGAAACACTCAGTTTATTTAAATCCAGGTTAAAGACATTCCTGTTCAATGCTGCATTTACATAGTTTTTATCAGAATTTGTAGTTTCCTTTTAAGCTTGAATTTTAAACTTGATCATGTTTTTAATCTGTTGTCCTTTCTTAATTTTGATCTTAGATTATTATTATTTTAGATTTTTTCTCTTGTTTTAATGTTCTTTTCTGCCATGTAAAGCACCTTGAATTGTCCTGTACATAAAATGTGCTCTATAAATAAATTTGCCTTGCCTTCCACACAGCAGACACAGGTTTTACAGTGTTTTTTAAAGTCTTGAATGTCACAATTTTAGATGAGTGGACTGCAGTGGGATTGGGATGCTGTGGATCCTGACACTAATCTCTTAAGCGTTTTTTTTTATACCAATGCTGCAGTTGGGAGGGGGTGGTCAGAAAATAAAGTCCCACAGTGACAACAGTTTGGTACTTTGCTAGCTATTACCATTGCGCTGGGAACAAAAAGTAGATTTGAGAAGATTATTATTAAAGTATTTTACAACACAAATGCAAAATTTCTGTGGACAGAATCAATTATTCATTAGTGCAGGGTGTGTAAAGCTATGGCAACTCAGTTAATAAACAAGCATGAGCATACAGATGCTCATGTATTCATTAATCATGCCAACAGTATGCAATCTGAGAGAAATCACAAATGAGAGATTTAAATGTTGTAGGCTGTGTGCTGGGCTTCCAAACGACTTTATGGAAGAATGAAACCCATTGGTGTATCTGTGCTTCAGTAAAGAATAGTTTTAGGGCCACAGATGATGATTCGTTCAATGCGTTTCAGCCTTTCAATGTCAATTTATGGTGTTAGCTTAGCTCATTTGGAAACTCTGCTGAGACAGCATCAAAACCATATCAGACAATATCAAATGCATGGTACTATCTACAATGGAAAACTCTAAAAAAAGGTCAGCAGAGCTAAGACATACTGAATAGTACCATGTAATGGAAAAGCAGACTAAAGGTGGAACAAAAGTTAGGAAGTTGTTTACACTCGTTGAAAAATGTATACATCTTTTTCCTTTTTTCAACAGCAACTGGTTGCTCAGTTTATAGTCAAATTACTGCTACGTTCTAGACTGGAGCGCGTTATACACTGAGATTTTATGAGTGTTTCTTTTTTTTGCTTTGATCTGTATTTATTTATTGACATCAATACAACGGTTGGAGTTTTTATGCTGCCAGTTTGACCTTTAAATCAGATTTACCCCTTGTTTACAAATTGCTGTGATTTACAAAGCTAACTAAACGTATTGCCTTCTGCTTGTGGGTTCATGCTAGTACTATGTTTGTGTGTCAGTAGACTTAATAATGTAAATATCAACATTTCCGTGCCTTTCCTTACTGGCACTACTTTTGTTGCTATAAACAGCAGTGTATTTGTTTGCTGATTCACACAAGAGGGTGTCACTGGATTGGGTCCACAGGAGTTGGCAGTAATAGTTAGAAATCCAGCAGGTGCAGAACTAAAAAAAGAAAAAAAACTGTTGTTCTCCGACCTTTAAATTAGTAGGAGGAGAAAAAGCATCTAGCAAAACTGGCAGCCGAAGGGATGTAATCCTCTTCCATTCTACCTGGAAGGGTTAGTCAGGTTCAGACAGGTTAAATGAGAAAATGAGGACCATTAGTGCACATACAATTTCATGTGTCTTTTTTTGTTTGTTTGTTTTGTTTTCATTTATGCACCATGCTATGTATTGTTGACTTCTTGAAATACAAACCTATTTCCTCAGCTTAAGATGCTTGGCCTCTGGAAAAGGTTCATGTTGAAGGGGAAAAAAGTCCAGAATGATGCTGCTATCACAATATTTGACTGTAGGGATGGTTTTAATAAGCTTTGGATGGAATGACGGGTCTAAAAAAGTCTTTTGGTGGTTTCAAACAAGATTGACTCGTATTCTTCCACAAGTCTCTGCTTTTACCTCAAGCCCCATGGCTCAACCTCATGGTTTGGTTTTAAAGGGGACATATTATGCAAAAATCACTTTTATAAGTCCTTGGAATAGTCTTTTACAATGTTCTAAGTCACGAACAGACCAAAAACTCCCATAAAAAACAACCGCGGGACACAAGTAGGCTGTACGTGA
>JAOXYM010000018.1:17084147-17099276 GCA_028567055.1 Leptatherina wallacei
GTCTGTCTGTTGGTATGTTACCATGGGAACCGAAGCCATGTTTTTTTTTTTTTTACCGAAGCCATGTTGTTAAACTCGGCAAAGCCTTCACGAACACGGAGTGGAGGGGTGGGCGGAGTTAGAGTCTGCTCGGCTCCCCTTCCTACTCTCCCCCCCTGCAAACGAAACTTAGCCTGGAGAGATGTTCTCGGTAGGTGAGAGAGAAGCGGCTGCAGTAAAACTAAGCCAATTCGACCAAAGCAGGGTGCCAAGATTTAAATGATATATCAGAGAATTGTTTAAGATTGGGAATTAAGTGCATAACATGGGACCTTTAACTCTGATGTACACCATCAGTGTGAGAGATTTTACAGAGAGAGGTAGGTGTCAACTCAGTTCTGACCAGTGAGTAAATGTATGACTGGGTTGAGTAAAGTCAAAGTTGAGTCATAACAAAGGTTCCATACTCAATACTCAATATGTTTATACTCAAATTTTCATATTCTCCAATAATTTTAGGCTCATTGTTAACGTTTTCAAGGGTTGCATTGAGTTCCTAGTCTTCATAACATTGACAAAGTGGCCTAGTCTTTCATATTTAACTACATTGGACTTGAAGATGAGAAATGATTCCAACTAAGGACATGAGCGGATGGCAAATTTAATTAAAAACAACTTAAAAACTGTTAAAAAAAAGGAAGCAATACATGGACAAAAGAGCTGTTTCCCATCCCATATACTAAACGGTGTAGTGGCAACAAAAGCACAAGATACATTATTCACAAAGTGTTTTTGTTGTTGTGTTCATCAAAAGAAAAAGTTTTGCAATCTAAAAACAGAGAAAACAACACGGCAGGAAATCACAGGAAGAAAGGGATTTAGTTTAAATTAATTCCAAATAAAAGAAGGATAAAATAAGAATCAGAAACTGAGATGGAGGCACAAACAGAACAGAAAAGTAAAACGTGTTAAACCCTTTAAAGTCTGATGGAAAATGAAACAAAGGTGTTTCAGTGTTGGAGGGCAACTCTGCTGTAGTTGTACAAAACTTAGTGCTAGAGGTGCAAAGAGTCAAAAAGTCATCAGATCTGATGTGCTGGGGGTTTGGAGTTTGAGGGAGAACTGTTTGTCTTGTTTCTTCAATTCACACACTCATAAGTTGGGAAACTCTTCAAATCTATATTGAAGAACACAGAGGTGGATGAAACTTAAACAATGGCTCTGCTACCTCTTCATTTTGCCCAGAGCAGCCTTTTGAATATAATGGACTCCAAGCATGAATCCCAAAGAATGAAAACTCTATCCGATAATCTCTCTTTGAGGAAATAAAGGTTATGAGATAGTGGACCAGGTTCTCATTTCTTTCTTCTAACTTCTTAGTGAGAAAAATGCTATTTCATTTAGTGCTGACCAAATACGCACAACATCCATTCCAGATGTTGCATCATACTGGGCTCATTATTAATCAATTTTTTTTACAGATTTTTACCTTTAGATTCTAATATTGTTTGCTGCATTGATTTTCAATTTGCTCCTTATTTTCCACATTTCATACAGACACTCTGAGTCTGTATTGTACAGTACTCTAATATTGATTTATTCCAGAAAGAGTCACTGAGACACTGACACAGTAAAATGCCTGGGGATGGCCTGAAGACCTCCGGCACTGAGAAAAGTAATAAGAACCGGAGAAACTGAGAAGAAACAGATGGGGTAAGTGCATGGGCATAACGGACGCGGGGTACACGTGGGACATGTCCCCCGCACTTCCCGTATCTGTCCCCCGCTCTTTTTCAGCCGTTAAAACAGTTTAATCTGTTATTAATATGCGGTAACATGTTTTTCAGAGCCGTATTTAAACGCACCATGAGCATACATATACGCTGGTGTTCGATGTGAGAGTGCTGCTGAGCAGTGCTGCTCAGTGAGCGTCATAATCAGCAGCACACCAGCGGAAAAAAAAAGCTAAATACTTTGCACAGATTTTCCCAAACAAACGTGTAAGTGGAGTACTGCTGTTGCATCCAGATAATGTTAGTTAAATGATGACTATTTAATACATGCCAAGATAACATGTTAAGCTAGTTAATAAGAATTTGTTGCCTATGTTACATCCCCTGCTATTTAGTTCATGTTAGGAAAAAACCCAGTCCTATTTCATTTTTGTGCAGAGCTTGTGCTCATTATCGCTTTCATTTGCTCAGCTATTCATTGGGGCTAATGAGAGGCACAGAATCATGTCTGGGTGCTTCAGGTGAGATCATTGTACTACTACATTTATATACATGTTGTGGGAAGCTTTTTTAAAAATTCCTATAATGGAACTAGGTAGAAATATTGACCTATCACAGATGCATATGTATATTTGTATAGGTTTTGCACATCAGTTATTTAACTGAAAGGGTTGACAACAAAAAGACTTTGCTTTTTTTTAAAATATAATTTATTTAATTTTTATTATATCACTGTTTCTGCTTTGGTCCAAAAGAAATCTAGACCTGATATCATTTTGTCATATAATTGATCAAGAGATGATTGATTGCCGTAGTTCAAAAGCAAAAACTTACACAAATATCTAAAGAAGTCTTTTATATAGAGGACTTTTTTTCAAATTAATTTTCATATATTTGAAGGCTTGAACATCTTTCTTTACTGTGACACATCTGTGCTTTCACTTTTGAAAAAAAATGTTGATGTGTTTAGTGTTTCTATGTTCATGCCATAATTGAATTATGTGGCTTAGTAGCCTTATACCTTGTCGCTTCCATTTTGTGTGTTAAGTAATACTTTGCTTACAGGAATGGTGTTTTACTGAGCATTTCATGTTCAAGGTTGCCATTTGGCTCTTAATGATTTGGTTACTTACCCTGTAGATATTCAGGGGTCATTGTGTCAACTCAACCAGA
This sequence comes from Leptatherina wallacei, assembly GCA_028567055.1. Lineage (NCBI taxonomy): Eukaryota > Metazoa > Chordata > Actinopteri > Atheriniformes > Atherinidae > Leptatherina > Leptatherina wallacei. The sequence goes on from JAOXYM010000018.1 coordinate 17,087,033, forward strand.
GTTTGGCAGCTTTAGATTTTGTTTTGTATAAACACTACCGCTCAAAAGTTTGGGATTATTACCCATTGGATTTAATGGGAAAGTGATCCCAAACCTTTGAGCGGTCCCCTGGTGTTGTAGTGTGCCTGTTAGCGATTATGTGATTCTTTAGCCATTAAGGAGAGGTGCACTTGAATGCGAAAGGATAATAAATCACTCAATAGACCTCTTAAAAATGTGTCCACCTCGCTTCTGAAATGATGGTTACGCCCCTGGGTAAGTGAGAGAGAATGGAAAAAATAAAAATTTAAGGGAAAAAATACTATAAGCTAAATAAGAATGAAAAATAAACAGGGAGCAATAGAAGATAAAGAAAATTAAGAAATAAGCAAGACATGGCAGCTAATGATGCTGTCAGTTTCTTTCCCCTGCACCATGTAGGGCTAACACTATATACAGTATTTAGTGCTTAATAAAAATGCAGGTAATTGTCATGCATTTATTCTGGGAAACTTGTCAAGATGAATTTGAAGCAGCTTCATTAATTTTTTAAATGTTGGTTTACATCAGTTCAGAAACATGTTTTTAACGACGGCAGCATTCTTTGGAAATTGATTTTTACTGTTTTGACTTAAAAAAAAGTATTTTCAATAAAAGGAACAAGGGAAAAGCATCGGAGAATGGGGTAAAAAATAGTACTAACCATTTTAACAAGCAGCAGTACACAAATTACCCATGTAAAAAAAAAAACTTGAAATTCTTACTAAGATGTTTAAAGAGAAATTGGAGCCAGCATTTGCAGTTTCCACTTAGCTCTGCTGTGATTTAAATGTGTCGTAGGATGTGCAAAATAGGATTATGTGCTTGCTGACAACACAGTTCACAAAGCCATGTGGAGAATTTGGCATCAAGTTTAACCTTTTAATAAACAGATGAAAATATGGAGCTAAAGACCATTAAACCCTAATCCTGCGTTAAATTAAAATGACAATAAACTACTCATGAAAATTACAACACATACAGATACAACACTTTTATGCAAGTTTCAATTTCAATTATTGAAAAATAAAATAAATGAAAACCATCTTCAATAACAATTCTAAAAAAAAAAATCTTACATTCCCCTTTGGGAAAGTTCTGCTTTTTCGCATGTTCTACAACCCAGCTATGGAGGACCAGGAGATTCATCGAACAAGCAATACAGCTTTTTCATCATGATTAATTAATTGTAAAATAAAAATATACATTACTAAATATATTTTCAAATTCAAGAATTAACATAAAAAGAAATCAAATTTCCAAAGCATTTTGTAATTGCACATTTGAAATGGAATTATTAAAGAGAAATTACATATTGTATTCATTAATTAATTATTAAATCCTGTGATTTTAAAATGCATTTTCAAATCCTTTTTCTAAAAGCAGATTTAAATGACACAATTCATAAATTTGGTGAGAAATACTTTTCCATATCGTACATTTAAAAAGGTCCCTTTTCCATTTCCATTCCCCCCTCGCATTTTCAAATCATTTTTGCAAATCATATCATATTTAGTAATCTATATTTTTATTTCATGATAAAATTAATCATCATGAAAACGCTGTATTGCTTTTTCAATGACTCTCCTGGTCCTCCATACCCAGCATGCACTTGAGGAGAAGTGGACTACATCCCTTGATACGCTTTAGATTGACGCCATGTGTTGAAGCGTTTGTTCAAATATAGCAAGTCCTAGAGTCTAAATGTTTATTTCTATTGATATTCTTATACCTACATTCAGTTAAGAGACAGTAACTAAGGATAGGAGTTCATGTATGTGCAGAATGGGGTAGGGGGTGTGGGGAGAATGTACATGCGCTTTGTTTGTGTGTGAGTGGGCATGTGTGACTGTGTGTGAAAGAAACTGAGGCGTGTTTTCAAATTGCTTTTATATATAGTATATGGTGTGTGAAGGCTTTTTGAATTTTTGTAATATGCATAAATTGTCTACTATGTAAAGCTTTGTGTTGCTTTTTGCATGAAAAGCACTTTATAAATTAATTTCATTTGATAGTCATTGAAATGATATAATTTGTTTCACAGTTAGTTGGAGAACATGTAAGACAGAGCATACTTCCTTTAATTTGAATGAAGCCTTCATTAATACACCTGCATATCCTGTTAAGACAAAATGTTCTTGTGATGATACACACACACACACACACACACACACACACACACACATATATACATAAATGTACCAAAACATGGCATTTGACATTTTCCCTTATTGAATCAAGCAATTACCTGATAATCAGAACTGTTTCAAATTAATTTCCTTTTGATTAATAGTTTTGGCTCCAACAGCTTAAACAGCATAATTAAACAAAGAACATATCACAAAACATTTAAAATAGAAAAAATAACCTGTATATTGTAATGGGAAATGTCCCAGTCCACACTGCACTTAATTATATAATTTTACATTTCTAGTAGTTAAAAGACCACCTACATGACACAGGAGAATAATTATTAAATCAACACCACTTTTAAGAAAAACAGCATAAATTGAGACTTTTGTTCTCAATAAGACACTGTTTGATTTTCCATCTAATTTCTTTAAGTGTAATGCAATTAGCTGTGACATTAGAGTGGCATGAATTGAATTTCAATGAGCCAGCAAAGATGACTTATCGCCTCTCAACATACACAATGGACCACCAGGGTTTGCCTGCAGGGATTGGCCCAAAGAACAGAGAATCTCCTGGCATCACCAACAGAGCTAACTGGAGTGCTGATGAGGGTGTATCAACAGGTGGCTGAACGCCTGCTTTGTAGCAGCTCTATGCTGCTGAGCAGTGCAACTTCATAGTCTGACTGCTGTCCCTTTGCCTGCCTGTCAAACCCAGAGGACCAAGCTCAATGTCAAATTAAGTTTTACTCATGAGGTTCATGACACAATGACATCCGCTTCCACACACCACTGACAGTTGACAGACCCCAGAGTGGGTGCCCTTTGACAGACAAAACTAGCGGCAACAAGCCACTGCCTGTGTTTTCTGTGTGAGTTTGTGTGTGTGCACTTGGGTAATGCACAGAGAGAATAAAGTTTGGCCTCACAAAGGGAAACAGTGAGTATAACCAGAGGGGTGAAAAAGTAGAAAGTCTTGCATACATTCTATTTTCTATACAAATACTTTCAGGTACATGCAGTATTCCCCTGTGCACAGTAAAGTACCCTTCATCCTGCGCTGCTCCATGATCTTTGTGTGGCACATTGACAACGAGCATCTGAAAATTCATCTACAGTAACCATGTGTGGATGTGTGTCAAATACTTTTTACTGCTGGGATGATTCATCCATGTGTACGTGGGGGTGTGATTGCACTTTTTGTGCAACATGGGCTGTGGACAATTCATCTACATTAGCAGGAGATTAACCTGCTAACCTAACACATCCATCACTTGCGCACATACACATGCACTTATAGACACACCCACAGAAGCCTACACAGCCTTAGGCAAGGGCAGTGGAGAATCAGGCTTAAGTGTGCATGCAAAGTATGCAAAACAGAGTGGTGCACTGTGGCCATGTACAAAATCAAGAAGTACTTTTCAAGGATATATATGAAGACCAAAACCTTCCTCCAATCACACACAATAGCACAAGATATAACACACACTGAGTCATTGAGACAATCTGAGACAATTCATGAATCCATAATTAGCCTGTAAAAATCCTTTCCACATTTGGATCTCCGAACAGGTACACATGGAAGTGTTTTCCAGTCTTGTAACTATATTAAAGGCTGTAACTAATTAAAACAATTAATAAAATCTACCGAGCGAGAATTGATCCTCTTGTTAGAATAGTCAGTGAAAACATGTTTAAGCTTTGCTTACTGAATGGAAAAAATGAAGGCAAGTTCATTAGGCAAAAGCAAAAAAACTCATTAATATGGTGTTTAAGTAAACATAATGTTATATGTCAAAAACTGAATGTTGGTTTAGAGACAGCCAAGTTTCCATGCACTACTAAAGTAAATTTGAAGCCATCTTTGGAAATGCCACAAAATAAAAACAAGAATCAGGCATGTTTCCATGGACCTGTTTGAAGCAAATGTACTAAGCTGTGTAGGGTCATCAGATAGCTTATCATTCTCAGGGTATATCTAATATATATCATATCATATTTCGGAAGAAATTGGTCACTCGTGAATTTACCGTTTGCGGGTTCAAACCTGACAAGAGAATAGCCACGTTATTTTAATCTTTTCCAGATCAGAAGCAATTCACAAGTGTTTCATTACCCAGGAAGTGCATATTGTCTTCTTTGAAAGGGACAAAAACAATAACTCAAACAAGGAACTTTTCCTATTTCATCCCTTTCTTTTAATTTCTGGCAAGCTCTCTACCAGTATGACAGTTGCTAGGGTCAGCTTTTTTCTCAGGATGCGAATACATTCCTGTAAAGTGAAGATGCATGCTCGTCTAACTCAATATCTGCAGTCTGTGGGTGACAATAAATCATAGACAATACACCTACTCAGAGAATATACCACACAACAACTTTTGCAGTCACCAACAAAGTATTAAAAGCAGAACTGCTAGTAAAACAGAACATAACACATAACAGCAGAGCCACATCATGGGCAATTCTCAAATACCATTATCAATATGATTAGAATTAAATGTTGATATCATACTACCATGCTTACATTAAAGGCATAGGCCATCCAATAATTAAATTTTTCAATACCAATATGAAATGGATAAGATAATGGATAACTAACTAGATAAGACGAATAACATAGGACTCTATGTCCAGTAGCTTAAGCCTGTTTCCTTTCTTTACAATGAATTAATGAGAGAGAAACATATTTTCCATAAATTTTACCGTTTTGCAATTTTAAGCAGGTGTAACTTCATAGATGGCCTCATTTTTTTTAGTAGTTGCCAAAAACAAATTATATCAATTCATCAGTTTCACCTTGAAAAATTGACAGATTAAGAAGATTGAGTGTCCAATGACCAACCATTGCCTGCTTTCACCCAAGAGGTCACAAATGAAGATGGGTCACTGAAAAAAGAAGAGAGGATAGACTTTTGAGTGGAGCCTGTTGCAGTATTTTCCATGTGTCATTAATAGATGACGTATCGATTGGTTGTACACATTCCTAGTTCAGACCTTAAAAACGGACAGCCAAGACACTTTGTTGAGCCTCTGCTGTTGATTTTTTTAGACTGCATTTCATTTCCAGTAAGAATTTGGATTTGTTTGTTGACTATAGCTGTGACTTTGCTGCCAAAGTCTTCACTGTATCTTCAGTGACAGGATTTATTGTTCCCACACAGATAACCATACAACCCAATGCACTTCTTACTGTCAACATCAGAATGAAAATTTTTTTCACTTTGAAACTCCCAGCTATCAAAATGGCAAATCCTCAGACTATGATTGTTCACCTAATTCACTGCTTCTTGTAGCAAATTTGCAGTTTTGTGTGACTGATAAAAGAAGCTGAGATAAATATTTCAAAATGTCTGCAGCCTGATGCAATGAGTCGTGTACAGTTAACTTTAACATGATGCACCAAAAAATGTGTGGATTATATTTTAGGAAAGTCATGCTTTATTTTGGAGATTACCTCATTTTTCTAGTCAGTCAAAACTCATTAGCACATTAGTGTTAGCTTAAGTAGTAATGAGATTCTTCCAGGAAAGCGTTAATAGAGTATTTACATGAGAACAGTTAGTTGATGTTGTGTGAAATGAAATCACAGGGGCTGGGGGAATCAGCCTCATGAAAGTTTTTGTTACTCTGGGAACTCTAGGATTAAAAGAAGCTGGACTGTACAGACCATGTATGCCTAATACATATGAATATGTATGTCTATGGTACAGACAATGCGCTATATAAATGAAATGTATTATTATTACTATTATTATTATCAAAAGCCAAATAGCGTCGTCGTCCAATCAGAGATATCTCATGTTGTCCACTTATCTCTTCCGGTAGGTAGTTGCGTTTTTTAATTTGTTGTATTGATTTTAATTTGTAGTAGTGATTTTAATTTTTTGTAGGGTTTTTTAATTTGTCTTTAGTATGGTGGCCAAGAAGTGTCGCAGCAATACAATAAGCCACAACACAACACAATAAGTAACAACCTAATGAGCCACAACACAACACAATAGGTCACAACACTGCAAAATTAGCTTATTGTATTGTGTTGTAGCAAATTTTTTTGACATATTGTATTTGTGTTGCGGCTTTTGTATTGCGGTGACACTTCTGGGCCGATGTAGTGTTTTTTTTTTTTTTTTAATTTGTTGTTATGTTTAATGATTTGTTGATGTGGTTTGCACTTCAGGGCAACCATAGTCAACCCCTTATCCTCTCCAAATCTGAACCCTGCCCTTAACTAAAACAACGTTATACTCATTTTTAGAAGTATTTCAGTCCAACCCAATTCATTTTATGTTCATAACAAGCTTATCAAAAACTAATTTTGAGTTTGTCATCTTTTTAAAATAGATAGAAAAGATATTTGAATGTTTTGTTTAGAAGTTATTATTCCACAAGTATTTCAGTTCAAACTGAAGCCTAAATTCTACTGAGACAAGTCATTCATTCATTCATTGATTCATTCATTCATTGATTCATTCATTCATTCATTCATTCATTCATTCATTCATTCATTCATTCATTCATTCATTCATTCATTCATTCATTCATTTTCTGTTCCGCTTAAATTCAGGGTCGCGGGGGGGCTGCAGCCTATCCTAGCAATTATCAAGCAAGAGGCAGGGTCGCCAGTCCATCGCAGGACCAACACAGAGAGACAAACAACCACATATGCACACACTCACTCCTAGGGGGAATTTAGAGCAACCAATTAACCCTGTCATGCATGTTTTTGGAGTGTGGGAGGAAGCCGGAGTACCCAGATAGAACCCACACATACACAGGGAGAACACGCAAACTCCACACAGAAAGGCCACTGTTTGAACCTCTCCCCAGCCGGGCTTGAACCAGCTCTTGCTGTGAGGCTGCGGTGCTAACCTGTGTTTCTATAATGTTATCAAACTAATAAAATTTTACAGCTGTTTGCCTATAAAAGCTACACTACATTCTCCTACTTATGCAAGCTACAAGACTGTTCACATGTTTGAGGTTGAAATATCCTTTCTAAATAAAGAAACTCACACTGACACTCATTTTTACAAATTACACAGACAAATTTTCCTCCTTCTGTAATAACATAAGAATAAATCCTGCGGCAACATTCATTTTTCTCTCATGACAGATGCCCTTAGATGTTAAAATCTATTTATTACAGACACACTGCATGCACGTTTACACTACAGGTCCACTTGGAAGTTTACATACTCTCATGTAGACATGAATGTCATGGCAAAATTAGACTTTCTGTAATGTTTTTAAACTGTTCCTTTTTCTGGGGCAAAATTAAAGTAACTTGCATACATGTTTAATTCTTAAATGTTTAAAGGAAAAACTTGTTTTTTTTTTAAATACACAGACCAGACTTCTAAGCACAAAACCTCTAAGGTACTGATTGTACCACCAAAACAGCCCAGATCATGATTCTACCACAGCAGTGCTTAACAAATGGTACAGTGTTCTTTGGGTTGAATGTTTTACCTATACCCCTTAAATCATGCCTTTGTCATCAAGGTCAAACAAAGAAATCTTTGACTCCTTTGATCATAATATTTTCCTCCATAAGGCCTCTTCTTCATCAAGGTGATCAACAGCCTAGACCTTTAGCAAAGCTTGAAGTTTCCTAATTGTTGTAAATGCAAATGATGATCCAGGCTTTTTCATTTTGCTGCAGGCCTGTGCTGTGGTGGTTCCTGGCAATAAAAATTTCTTCCCAGCTGAGGCTGACTGATTTGGTGTTATTCCAGTCCTTGGTGAAGTGGGGACACGCAATAATTGGTGCTTATTTTATCAGTTATATGTTGCACAATAATTTTGCCAACCAAAGATGCAATTAAGAGTCCAGTTTTGATGTGACATTCATGTAAACGTCCAACCAGAATTAAAAGTAACAGGACATTTAAAAAATGTAATTAAGAACTGGATTTCAAATTGACACAGTGTGGCCTTACATTGATTAAGATCAGCCAACTGTCTAATGAAACAAAAGTTGGAACATAAATCTGCACTGACTGAACAGAGAACTAAGTAATGGGACAAATTATGTCTTATGTGGAAATAAATTATCTTCCTTAAAAGGAAGTTTTAACATAAAAACCTTTATATTTGAAAAGCATCCTCTGGACCAAAATCCATTCTGAACTGCACTGAAGGGGAAAACCAGGAGTAAAATGTAGAAGGACTAAATACTGCCTTTCCATTTATCACAATCATTTTACTAAACACACAAACACAGAAATACTCAACACTCTTTTTGTGAAAACCATAACCTTTTTTTTTTTTTTTTTTTAGAATGAAAGTGAAACTGAAATTCAGTTTAGTTGCCTGACTGGCTGAGGTAGGTAAAATATAGATAAGAAGGAAACAAAAGAGAGAGGACAAGACACATAAGAGAGAAGGAAGGTAAAAACTGAAAGAAGGGAAAGACAACAAAGTTAGGAAAGAAAAAAAAAGAAAAGGGATCTAGATTGGGAGATGGGAAAAGACAGGAGAGGCAGACAGGGAAAATAAGGAGGGAAGGGTCGATGGATGAAGCAGTAAGAGAAGCGAGAGAAGAAATGATTCGGAGAAGGAGTGATGGCTGAGGGAGCAAGGGGTGGAGGGATTAAGGGGGTAAGGGAGTGAAGGAAGATGGAGTGAAAGACAAGAGAGGCATTGTACTGTGTGGCAGGCCCTGGTTGCTGTTTTCTTAGGTTGCCACGGCAACCACAAGAGCGAGGGCTGATAAGTTAACCAGATGGTTAGAGACTCCAAGATGAAGCAGAGCGTGCATCTGTGTGTGTGTGTGTGTGCAAGCAAAGCTGTTTCAGTGGTGTCTAGGCCTTGTGGAATCTCTAGTGATGACGGATGATGAGTGACAGTTGTTTGAACTTTTTATTTCTATTTCAGTTTGTTCATGTTTACCCAGAAAGGCACGGGAACATGCAAAAACATGGAAAAGTACAACTTTTCTTCCTCTCTTTATCTTTCTCTCTCTGTGTCTCTCTCTCTCTTTTTGTTTGTATTCCTTCTCTTTTTGTTTCTTTTCTGAGCATGCATCTCTTTGGTAACATTTATGATTTTCTCATTACAGTTTTTATTCCTCTTTATTTGCACACATCCCATCTCCATTCCCTTCCTACACATTCCTCTGAGGCTCAAAAAGTTGGCAAGACAGCTGGAATTAATTTCACTATTAAATAAATGTAAAATCCTGGCAGTAGACCCACCATTTACTATATATTTACCATATACACTATTCACTTTTTAGATATATCCCTGTGGATCAGATTTCAATAAAACAGTGGGATTGCTATGGGTTTTATGTAATTTACAACATCTATTAACATGTTACTGGCTCTGATGTCGGTGCAGCTGCATGAATGACAAACTGATAGAGAAGACTGGCGATGTGCTGGCGAGTGCATGGAGCCCCTGGAGCTAACTTTCCAAAGACAAATATTGCACAAGTTGCTGAACAAAATTGACAATAATGTAAATCCTCTTCAAGACATTGTGATACAACTGTGTGTTCAGTCAGAGACTTCTTCACCTCCACTGCAGCAAAGAATGGTCACAGCATGTCATTCCTGCATACGGTAATAGCCCTACACATTAACTGTTTGTGGGTACTAAAGAACAATATAATTTGTTCATTTATACTGTAACAATAATTTCTTTTGTGGACTAATAAAGTATAATTCAATTACATTTCTGTTAATATACATAGTTAATAAAAAGGCAGAAAACCATTACTAGCAACATAGTAACAAAAGTTGTGTTACTAAAACAGCTGTTACAATTTACTGAACTCTATGCTCAAGTATTACCTATTGTCATATGATTGCTTGCAGCTAGTGTAACCACTGTTGTTGAAGGTAAGCCAAGAACTGAACCCTTAGGTTGGCATGAGACAGGCAGATATAGAAGAAATTACATTTTGAAAAACTTACTGGGAAAAAATGATAAAAAATGCTGGTCAGGTAACAGAGAAAAACTGTGAGGAAAGTAGGCCTGAAAGACAACTTACACAAAAACAGGCAGCTGGCACTGAATGACCAATTACATATCTGAAAAAATGTGATGCAAACAGGAAAAGAAGCTAAACTAACTGGAATAAAACTGGGGAAATGTTTCAGTACAATAATATATAAAGTTACATAAAACCAGGAGCATTTATTAAAAAACAAAAACAAAGCAATAACTGCACAGAATGAATAGCTTACCCTGAATCCACTTTACTTAGCAGGTTAGCAGATTAAGTTCTTAGTCTGGTATTCACCCATCATCAGCATTAGAACTGGGACCATCATCAGCTGACAAATAAGCTGCATTCATGTTGTCACTGAGTGAGTAAAAATCTGGTTTTATGCTGTTAAATTACATTTATTTAAACCTACCTTATTAACTGTTTCTTTATATGCAGAGACTGTCCTATAAATTAATCTTATGCTTGTTTAGATTGGAGGATGCATTGCACATAAAAGGTATGCACATTTAACTGTAGTTCGAAATTATTCTGAATAAGATATAATCAATAAGATATTGTCAGAAATATTTGTGAAGTCTGAGTACAGTAAATTAATGCACAGCTGAATTTGATTGAAGACTCTAAAAGAAAACGTATAGAAATATACACTTTGTAGGTATGTATATACTTACTTGACAACCACTGACCATTCTATGCTGCATGCTATTTTTCTTTTGGTTACACAAACAGCACCCCACTTTCACATCCCACCTGAGGGTGGAGGGTTTGACTGAATTTCCGTGTCAGTAATGAGGCATCATGTTTGCATGCAGTGCCTTGATTCTGTCTTTTAGGGAGGGCACTTCTAAAAACAATGCTGAGATGAGCTTCTGTTTGTTTCATGCCAATGTGGGTAAAGGCCTCAAATAATTTGTTTTGGTATTGGCAAAAGCTAATCATATGGCCTGAAGGAGCTGGACTTTGGAGGCATCTCAGTCCATCAGAGCTGAATATTCTAAAGCATGCGAAAGACGAGGCACTAAATCATATTCTTATGAGGTTTTCTGTTTTTCTTCATGTACTTTGCGCTCGTTCATAAAATACATAGATGCTTTCCTTACTATTGTGGTCTGGACAGAGTGACATCTACGTTTCTCTGATGGAAAGATGGGGAATAGCTTGCATATTTTTTAATTCCTCTCCTATTGCTTATTTATCTTGGATGTGTGGCCAGTGCTGTGGTTTCTGTGTGGATATGAGAGAGTGCAGGTCGTTGTCAAGGCCAACAAGAAAGAGAATTTTATCAGTTTAATTTAAAAGTGTGAGTAAGTCCGTGTGTGTGCACCTGTAAGTGTGTCTTTGTGAAGGAGGACCAAGAGAGATGAAAGAAGAAACTTTCTCTCCCTTTTATGAAGATTAATTTTTACAACCTGAAGGCCTGAAGCAGAAAGTGGGGAAAGAACAGAGAGAATTGAGGTGAAGGATACAGATGAAGTTGAGAGAAGCAAAAGCTGCAGAAAGGGAAAGTTATGCAAAACAAATAATGAAGGAAGAAAAGGAATAGAGGAAAGAAGCAATGACAGGAAAAAAAACATGAAAAGTCATGAATCAATGCTAATCTGCTATACCTGCTGAATCACAGGAGAGCTGTGACCTATCGTTGCTGGAGATAAGTAGCGAACACCTGGTATAGGTTGTCAGTCCATCACTGAGTTAACACAAACAGACAGACCCTAATCGATTACCAACACAGGTACATGGAGAACGTCATGTAGAAAAAGAACTAGAATACATTTCACAAGAAGTCAATTTCTTTGTGCCACTCAAATCATGTCTTTGCAACAAACACAACATCAAAAGGGAGCAATATTGATCAGGGATCATGTAATAAGCAAGTCCCTCTTACACAGTTATAAGTCAGCTTTCTGCGATACTTGAGTACATAAGAACATGCACGATTGTGTGCAGACCCTCAAAAGTGAATTGTCTGGAGGAGATATAGAAGCAAGCTTTGTTAATCATCCATTATCATCCTTGTATATATTTATGAGATTCTATAACTGTGATGTGTGCTGTTAAAACCAATGACTGTAAATGAATGGACAGACCATCCGGGAGGTTTGTGAAGAGCTGAAAAGAAGCTCATTGGGAGGTT
>JAOXYM010000018.1:17160788-17171168 GCA_028567055.1 Leptatherina wallacei
CACAGAAAGCCCCCCCCCCTTACTGTGATAAAGCGTCAAAACAAATAATCACATTATGCAAAAGAACAAAACATGTTCTTGTGCAGGGGTATTTTTAATTTGCGGGATATAACACATCTGTAATCGAAAACATAGAATGCTACATTTGGCAATTCTAACATTAAGTTATAGTTTACAGCTGTCTTTAATTTTTAGCTATACATATCTATGAAATGTGTGTGTGTGTTTCTTTTCTGTACCACAGTTTGGGAAACTAGATGAATCGGAGAGGAGAACGGAAGAATATGATACTCTGGTAAGAAATCACATACACATAACTGCACGTACACTCCAATACAAGAGTTAGAGCACTTGATCTGTTACATTCATTGTGTGCTTTGTTTTAGGCCATGAAGTATCTCTCATACCTCCTTTACCCACTTTGTATTGGAGGGGCAGTGTATGCTCTGATATTTCTACGATATAAGAGGTAGGACTTGTATGAGACTGACTTAATCTGATTGTTCTGACTATTAACTCACTGAAATGCACTTTGCTGTTTACATTTCATCATTTTCTGTGTAAATATCTTTTCTTTTAGCTGGTACTCATGGTTGATCAACAGTTTGGTGAACGGTAAGCTGCTTTTTATTGTGAGCACACTTATAAAAGATAACCTGTTGAATTGTACATTAATCTTTGTATTAACTAGGTTTGTTTCCATAAAATTAAGTTGAATGGTCTACAGCAAGCTTTATTTTATTGTCACAATTTTACAGGTGTATATGCATTTGGCTTCCTCTTCATGCTTCCTCAACTGTTTGTCAATTATAAGGTGAGTTTTCTCTTTAAGACCAGAAGAATTGCTTCCTGATAAATCAAGTATTATTGGAAAACACTTTCCTAATTTAAAGCATTTTTTGTTTCGGTTTCTGGGGAAAATGCAACTTGCGCATTGTATTAGGTTTTGTTTTTTCCATCTTGTAATAGTCTGCTTCATTCTTCATTCAACAGCTAAAATCTGTGGCCCACCTTCCCTGGAAGGCCTTTATGTACAAGGTAATAAAACAGTTTTGGTTATTGATTTAACCTAATCTGCTTGTTCACAGTATTTGGCAAACAAATTGTGTTCCGATTCAGAAAGTTGTTATAAAAAATCATCTTTTACACTTGATTATGTGTGTTTTTCTTTATTTTTGTTTTGATTATTACCAGGCATTCAATACCTTCATCGATGACGTGTTTGCCTTCATCATCACCATGCCAACATCTCATAGACTGGCCTGTTTCAGAGATGACGTGGTGTTTCTCATTTACCTTTACCAGAGATGGTATAACCATACACACCGTGCACAGTCCCAAATTACCAACCAAGGTCACAAACCAGTTCTCCAGCATAAAACTCTCTCTTTTCCTTTCCCCAGGCTCTACCCTGTGGACAGAACAAGAGTCAATGAATATGGAGTTTCATATGATGAAAAACCCAAAGGGAAGACTCACAAGGACTAGAAAGAAAACACGGGCCACTAAACTCTGTGATCTGGTAACTGTGAATGTAATTTTGTCTGCACTCTTATCCACTGAAATTAAAGGAGCAGTAAGAGGGATTTAGGGACATCTAGAAAACTGAAGTTGCTGATTGCAAACAACTGAATATCCCTCTGCATCACCCTCTTCTGCAGTGGCTGCTAAAAACTTGATAACTGCGAAGGACCTCTGTAGAGCCAGTGTTTGGGTTGTCCATTCTGAGCTGCTGTTGAAAACACGGCAGTACAACACGGTGGACTTTTTTTGAAGGGTATCCATGTTGTTAATAGATAGAAGTCGCTAAAAACAAACCAATTCTTACTTTCACACTATTTTATTCTTGTGAAAACATAGATCACCCTTATTATTACACACTGGAACTTACTAACATCAATTGAACAGAACTTAATGGTCCAGCTGGTTATAAAAGGACCAAAGGCATTAACATTCTTGTGGTTTTTGATGGTTTCTACCATCCCAAAGTGTAAATTTTTTTTTTTTTTTAGGGCTGCTTCTGCTTCCCTGGCCCTGTGCAGTTTGGAGTGGTATTTTGTGTTTAGCAGTGTGTGATGGGGCAGAGAGATCATATTTTGCCCTTTTATCAAACTAAGGAAACAACCTAGAAAAAAACAAAACAAAACGTGTTTGAGATTGGGGTGAAGGCCCTGTGCAGTTTGCTCATGAAATGGTCCAGTGGTCAATTCTAATATCACTGAGCACAACACTGACGTTGGTGACTTTCCTATGAACATAAACACTGGGAACTCGCAATGTACGCTGTAGCCACTGCAGTTGTGTACTAGAAGTAATATTTGTCCAAAAGAGATTTTTTTTCATTACTTTGAACAATGTTAAATTTACAAATTCCAGTTAACTGACAGTAAGAGTCTGATAAGTCTGCTTTGAGAAACCAATGCATACAGTATACACAGGATTTGTAATAAAAACTTGAAGACTAAATTTAGAATACAACAAAAAAACAAACAGCTCTTGTTGTACCAAGATTGCAGGAAAGCTAGTTCTTACTTTGCTATGGCAGAAATAGCGCTGTATTCATTCACTGGGGGTTTTTATTACCTTAAACAATTGACTTAGGCAAATGTGAACCATCTCTATTAGTTTATATATTCATGCACCCTCAGAGTACTACATAAATATCATATTGGATATGGCAGAGCTTTCAGAAAACCCAATTTCCAGTCACAATTACAGGTCTGGCCTTCATAGCAGAAGCTGGGAATCGCAGTTACTCAAATATCACATGAAAGCTGCGGGAAGCAAGGTGTGCTGTGCGGCACCCCTAAATTAAGTGTGAATAATTATGTTTAAAAAAAATTTGATTCAAATGTGGCTGTTAACATTAAAAAAGTATCAGCACAGATATTGATCAAATATTATCCAAAATAATAATGTCAACAACATTGGTGAGTTAGTCTGGTACAAAAACCAGGGCAATTCCTTTAAACCCACCTGTCATAGCTATTATAAATTGTATATAGACTTAAAATTATCTGAGGCTGAGGTCATTTTGACATGAGTGAAATTAGTTAAAAAAACTTTTGAGGAATGGTAGGCTACAAGAGTTGCCATTGCCACGATTACAACAGAGAAGTTTTAGCTTAAGTCTATGTAGACACGAAGGGTTGATTTGTTGCCATGGTGACTGAATAAGTTGTGTGAACATTCCAGAATGTTAAGTTTTTGCAATGTGGGAAGTTGATGCGTCCATTAGATCTTTTTTTTTCTTTACTGTTATAGAAAAGGGCACGCTGACAACTATTCTGTTTTCTCCATCCAATTTGTGTTTGTGGTTATACCAGGCTGGCTGACTTTTTTTTGTCATTTTTAACGTATCAGGGCCAAGAAAATATGTTGGTGCCAAATGTACGACTGATTCCTTAAACTGTTTGTCAGCATTCGATGTGCACCACCATAGATGATCCTTGTGATGCTCTGAATGGATACTGACATTTTGGAGGATACGGTTTTGGTCAAACTTAAGTATTAACACATTTGGATTTACACCATCACATTTTGATTTCCATGGGTTTTCATACCTATTTTCTTGAAGATAGAGAAACTCTGTTTGGAATCAATATTCTTATTGTTTATGTATCAAGATCTCTGTGCAAAAAGGTAAACTTGAGTTTTTTTTGTTAAAGAATAAACGCAGTCAGAACAGATTTGCCTCTGAATTATTGAACTTATTGTAATGTTTGTGGTTTTGATTAAGATTGAATAAAAATGACTGACTTAATATTTTTTGTAGGGGTCATTTTTCTTATATAGATATTTTCCACAATTTTGCTGAATCCTGCATGAACTATAAAAAACGATTAAATCAGCACACTATCAAATCTTGGAAAAAACACTTGTGGAGAATGTTTATTTAGAGAAAAAATAGATAGTTCAAAGATATAACGAAAATTATTTAAACAGCAGAAAAATCTAGTTTTGAATGAATGAATTCAACTACATTTGTTTGCTTATTTATTTGATCAAGTAGAAGAAATATTTATGTAATTGCTACCCTCTCACCTGAACCAAGAGGTGAGAGGGAGTTATTCAAAATATATTTCTAATTAATGTAATTAATTTTGTGCAAACTTACTAAGAAGGTTGTAACGACTTCAGAAACCGGAAGAGTCGCGGTTCAAATCGAAAATCAGATCTACGTTTTGTGCGTAAGTCGTCATCATCACGCAACTCTGACGCATTGTATATTGGTAATCTCCTGCCCTCTTCCCTCCCTTTTCCGCTGTAGGAAGTGAACGTGTCTATAGGTGCTCGGTTCTTCATCCGAAGCTAAGGTCCACAATCCGGCGACTAGCACCGTCAAATTTAGGCATCCAACGTCATAGATATAAAATCTAACATCTACAATGGCATCTGTATCCGAGCTCGCTTGCATTTACTCTGCTTTGATCCTCCACGACGATGAAGTCGCCGTCACCGTAAGTGTCTCGGGCTACCCCCCGACAGCCGAAACAAGAGCTACACATTGGGCCCCATGAAGCACTGTGCTGGGTTTAAGAACTCCCAAGATTGAAGTCTGATTTAACTGCGACTACCTACGAAATATAACATCATTATAACAAACAAAATAGAAATGTAGGCGTCTTATGTTGTCCTGTCTACCGGCTAAAATGGCGGCGTGCTAATGTTAGGCCATGTTCTTGCACCCAGGATAGTTAAAGTTTGTGTTGTTGAGACAAAGGCAGTAATGTGTCATTTTTGTGTCTCCGACTGTTGTTGGTCACCACAAGTGAACATCTATAACCATAGTTACAGTATTCAGTCAGTGACAGGTGCTACCTAGCAAGCTAACAAAACTAAGCAGCGGTACAAAATGCCTTAAGTTTACTAGAAGCGCCGTTGTCCAAAGTAAAGACTTAAACTGTAAACGCAAATAGCAAAATTTTTATCACTTGTATTGTTTTCTTGTAATTACTAAATGCTGCGTTGTTGTAATCGCTATACGAAAGTAGCTGTTGTAGCTGGTCACCCTGACAGTGCTTCACGTGGAAGCAGCACAACACGAGTCCCTGATGTGGGGCATTGGCACTGAAGGACCTATAAACTGTAAAATATACCATCAGATGTAATTAGGTATAACCACAAACTTAAATTTGTAGGTGGGATTTGATTGACTAGTAGTTGATAGACAATGTAACCTTATTGTTTGGTTTGTAGGGGAAAAGTGTTTTTAGTATACACATAGAGCCCCTCCAGGAGCAAATTGTGGTTATTTATTGGCACATGTTGACTTTTATACCCATTTCTGTCTGTAGGAGGACAAGTTGAATGCTCTGATCAAGGCTGCTGGAGTCACTGTGGAGCCCTTCTGGCCAAGTCTGTTTGCCAAGGTAAGAAAACAAACATGCAACCCACATGTGAAACCCATGACAGATGATGGGTGTTAAAACCATAAGGACACGTTGAGCATTCTCTGCAACATTTTCATGATGACCAACAGTACAAGTTTGTGCTTCATTTACCAGATCAGGCCAAGAATATGTAAATGAATTAACCTGTGAATTATCTCTTAGGCGCTGTCCAGCATTGACATCGGCAGTCTGATCTGCAACGTTGGATCCGGAGGTGGAGCCCCAGCTGGTGCCCCTGCTGCAGGAGTTGCTGCAGCTACTGGTGACGCCCCAGGTAACTGAACTAACATGGGTTTTAAACCCCAGTTATAGATAAGCTCATCATTTGGCCATTTTTAAAATCCTTCTATAACATTAAAATTAAAGAATGTTGTTACTTAATGTAAATCAAATTGGCCTTTCCACATTTTGTACCTGTATTGAGGTGTTGCTGAGAGATAACTGCAGACTTTGCACACCTGGGATACATGTTTTCTTTCAATTGCTTTAGCATTGACTGTAAAGATCACTGTGTCACATGAACATTTTTAATTTTATATCCTGTTTACCTCAGCAGCTAAAGAGGAGGAGAAGAAAGAGGAGAAGAAGGAAGAGTCTGAGGAGTCTGATGACGACATGGGCTTTGGTCTCTTCGATTAAAGAAGTTGTTTTTCTAAGAAAACAATAAAAGTACAAAAATCTCTGGCTGTCCAGCACCTTTTTTCCGTTTTATGGTCTGTGCAGAAATTTTACACGGTCCATTTAATTTTAAGCTTTTATGTACATTTAACTGAAGTAGTAATAAACAGAATGCATTTTTGGTGGGATAGTATGGCGGCAACAGTTTAAATTGCTCAGACAGAATCACAAACTTGAATTAAAATTCTGTTGATTTGTGAAAGTAAGATGTAAAGATATGATTTTTATTAATCCCTTAATGGGGAAATCCCAGTACAAACAGTAGCCAAGTTAATGTTTATAAATTACAAAAATTAATTAAATGTAAAACATCAGCTTTTTATTATGTGTGTAGATTATAGGAAGTGTAGTCTGAACTGCTGTTCCACAATCAGACCAGCAACAGCAAAGGTCCAATCTCTTCAGATTACCGTTTCTTTGGTTTTCTCCATTTTGATCTGGTGTTGTTTTACACTGGGACAAATTCTCTGTACTCTGTCTTTCCCATCTGAGGTGAGGCAAACAGTAGCATAGTTGTCAGAGATCCTCTCGGTGACGGGTGGATGTGTTGTAAGAAAAGTCTGGAGTGTATAAGATGAACGGAAACAGAACCTGGATCATTCTCTGCAGACGGCCGTGTCTGTGGAAAATTGAATGACTGATGGACGTTCACATACTTACATTAAAAGGTTTTTTTGGGGGTTTTTAAAAAAAATTCCCCTTCTTTATAGCATAGCTTAGCTAGCTTAACAGTCTAGATATTGAGAATCTTTGGGGTGTAAGATACTGGAAAATATAATAGTCCAACTTTCCCATCATCGATAGAAGATCAATTCAGCTCCGGTGGGGGAATTTGTCGATTGTTGTGATTTTGCATGAATTTAATGAAATTATGCATTTGATCATTTTTTTCATTTCGGAAATCAAAACAGCTCATCTAAGGAAACTCCTTAATGGAGATATGAAACACATTTCCTACTTCATTTGCCGGTATTGTACATGATAGTGTAATCCAGATCAGCGCCATGTTCAATGTGGCTGGCTGCCTAACAACAACGAAGGAAGAATAATTTAAGTGCTTGAACCAAAACCTCTAGAACTAACGGTTGACTGGGTGTCTTCAGGGGCCCAACCGCTGTGTCCGCAAACGCCTCACATACATCAACAGTGAAAACACTCAATTTTAAGATGTCCACCTTCATTTACATTGATATTAAACTTTTAAATGATACTCTATTTTCTTATGATGAATTACAGCATTATAAACAAACAAGTTTAAAGGCAACCTTTGCTAATTTAAGCAAACACTAAAAGTGAAAGCACTTGTAATGTGAAACATAAATGCAGATGGTTAATCTGTAACATTACCTAAAACAACTATTCAACGTGTTTGCTTTTAAAAAAAACTTTTTACATTTATAACTTTTCTGTGACCACATTACACGTTTACACAACTTGGCTAACGGTGTTCAGATAATTAACTAAGCTTATGTAGCTTTAACCCTAACCTCATAATTCTTACTTTTTTTAAAAATCAAATAACAGTCAATATAACATTTATGCTTCCCAATTATAAGTCGTTTTGTTACTGAAACAAGATTTCCTGATGTGTCTTATGGGGGATGGAGTCCTGATTTATAACATTTAAACTGGCCAAAGTTACCTTGGTGTCAATTTTGATTTCCTTTGACTGTAAGAAACACTTTAAGTGTTTCAACAGGAGGACTTTACTTCAACAAGAAAAGCAGGTATATTTCGAAATGAGGATGGTTTCCAAATCACAAACCACAGGAACAGGACTAAAAGGTGTGATGTACAAAAAGATGTAGTGCTGAATTTCAAAAGTATTGTGAACATGGGTAAAATAAGAAAGTAAGGAGCCCTACAATAAAAACAACTGGAAAAGCATTGTAATGATAACAGTGTTTTATTTGCTTGGTTTAGCAACTGTACACGTGTCTCCTTCCTGAGATCACTGCTCAGGAAACAGCAAGAGCATCAGAGAGGCAGGAGAGGAAGACAAAGCTTACGTGAGGGAGGGATAATTGGAGGAGATTTCTAAGGTGCCAGAGAAAAGGAAGATGAACAGAGAACATAAATAACTCCTGTGAAGTGAGGCAGAAAAACAGGATGGCCGAGTGGGATATTTTAGGCAGAAGTGTAGTGAGAAACATTTCATTTGAACGCTGAGTCAGTCCAGTCAGTTGTAGATAAAGTTGAAGTGAGTAGATTCAACTGTATCTCTATTCCCCAAAAGTTAAACTAGTCGGAGAAATTAGGCAAAGATGGTGACCCTGAAAACTTGCGGCGTGGTTTTAAATGAAAGAACAATTCTTTTTTAAAAAAAGGGACAAAATGAACCCTGATGTATTGATACTTATGGCTTCAATTTACACAGCAGGCAACAAAATAAACATGATTTTTACAGGTTTTGTAGAAAGAAGTTGAGCGATATCAGGGCATTTTGAAGGAAATGCTTCTTTTAAGCCAAGTGCAGTTTATCTGGCACGGGAAGACTTTCTGGAAGTTATAATCAGCACCTTCACTGAGATTAAAAAAACCACCTTACCTTCACGTCCCAGCCCTCTGTGCCCTCCACTCTCCCCTCATTCACCCCTCTCCATTATTCACCAACAATGCATGCCACATAAATGTGTTGAAAATAGAGTTTCTTTGTATATTTACTATGTGAGTTAATTTAAAAAGTGGCGTGTGGCAGTTTTTATACTTTTCTCCATACAAAACAAGAGCTTGCTCTTGTAAATTCAGCTGTTATGCCACCTGAGATAAAAAGATCTACAAAAGGAGAAAAGCTGATGTTATAACAATTATAAGCAGCTGTACTGGAAATCAATCATTTTTGCTCAAAGTTCAAGAGGAAGACTGACATACTGCAAGAGTCAAGGCAAAAAACAACAATAATATAATAATAATTAAAGATATAAAATCATTTTTAAACAACAACATTGCGAAATAATCTTCATTATCCTCCTCAAGCTGGCTCATCAGTTCCAGTTCCTGCATATGCAGTTTTACTCATGTGTTATGTCCTTCAAGTGAGCATCTGAAACCTTTATTTAATCTGCTTTGTCAGACTTTAAAATGATCAATGGGTGATTTTCAAAAACTAAAAAAATGATGGGAAAGATTGCTTCTCTGGATGCATCAGCCAACGATGAAACTTAAATAGAAAATACAATATTGACCTAAACATGACTGTTTCTACAGATAAATGAAAGAATGTTTTTTGTTTTCAGGTAGAAGAGGAGGAGGCTGATTGTTTCAGTCATGTCTGCTGTCCATTCATTCCTTGTTTTCATTTATCCATCGGAGATTTCAAACATAATCTCTATCCACAAATCCACCAATTTCTGTCACTCTTCCCTTGTCCTGTAACAGAACCCTCCAGCTCGACTGGATCCTGGACTAATGGAAGCGGGTCTGGTTGATCATCTTGAGCCGTGATTGGTCGATGACATCCAGCAGGTTCTTGGCATCGACTGCCAGGGCGTGAGCTGCCATTAGCATCTGTTTCTTGTAGTCTTTTTGTAAACTGTCCACAACACAGACAAAGGTCATAAAGTGAACACAGATGTAAAAAAAAAAAAATAAATAAATATTAACACTGTGTTCCTTTTTACCTTGTCATGACGTACTGTTGGGCCAGTTTCATCTTTGCTATTAACTCTGCCAGATCTGAATTTAACAGCTTCTGGGCCATTTCAATCTATGAGAATACAAAGTGTCAAGATAAGATGTCCAGTGACAGGTTATTAGAGAAACAATTTAAAGAAACTTCACAACAGAATAAAAAAAAGTAATAAAAAGTCTGCTCGCAAGATTAATGAAACAAAATGGTTACACATGTTTGATCTATTGTGACATTTCAACATATATTCAGGAGACTCAGACAACAGAGGTAGACTAAGGCAGCACATACTCGCTTTTAAACTTTGTGTTTCCGTAGGGTAGCGTTCATTCTGAGTGTAATACTTGCATGTGTACTATGCTTGTTTCTGGAGGATTCCACACATGGGTACATTAAAGAACTCAGACCAGACAGAGTTGCATAATTTTCAGGGTGTAAGCAAAACCATAGACATGGTAACAACAGTGGAGGTTAGTGTTTGATTCGTTTTGGGATCACAGCAGAAAAAAACAATAGCAGCAGTATGGAAGATGGTACATAACCAAGCTGTCTCCGAATCTTTCCATCAATTTTACACCAGTGCCAATAAGGGTCAGAGGGAGGACGGTGAGTTGGAAAGGCTCATCATAAGCTGTCTGAGTTTAGAATTGTGTTTTTGTACTTGTATTTTTTTATTTTTCT
>JAOXYM010000018.1:17172199-17185221 GCA_028567055.1 Leptatherina wallacei
GAATTTACTTAGATATGAATGTTTTCAAGTGGATTTTATAAAAGCATTTGGATGTCACTCAAACTCCCAGCAGGACATTTTCCAGCTAACTTCAGTGTAAATCACTGTAAATTCAAAGACTCAACACTAGGTGGCAGTATATGCAAACATAAAAACTAGACTAAACAAAAAACTTTAGTATCACAAAAAACTGTGTTGTTCTTATATCTATTCACATGCACTTGTTTCTACATATTACTGTATTATTATTTTCTCCAGTCGGTGAGAGGTGTGTGGGGTGTTAGTAAAGGCTGGTTGTTACATAAAACACACAAAGTTTAACCTGCATGAAGGGATTTCTACACAAGTGGTAACTCAACTCCAAGGCTTCAGTATGCTTTTTCTTTTTAAGAGACTTCCTTTTTAAGTAACTGCATTGATTTACATCGTTACCATGAAATTAAGTTTGCTTAGTTTTCTGGAACCCCACCCCAAAAAGGATACATTTTCAAAAAACAAAAAAAAAAATCACTTGATGCAGGTTTAATTCAGTGTCACAGATCCACTTCTGTTGCTTCTACAATATATTGAAAAAGGTGGATGTTTCTAATTCACCAAATCTCTAATCAATGATTAGAATAATCTAACTTCTAATCTAAATGTGCTTCATCTTGGTCAGTTTTCTACACGTCCACTGACCTATTAATGACCTATGTTAAAACAGTTATGGTAAATGTGACACTACTGAGGTTTTTCTTCACCAGAACTACTACATGCATATTTGCAGAAATAACTGAAGTATAATACCACTCATGAATTAGCATCATTAGCATGTAATTAGTGGTAGCCTCAACTTTTAATGGGACCTGGAAGCATAATTTCCTGTCCCTCTTACCTGTTTTGTCTCTGGTGAAGAAAAAGTCCTAAAAATGTGAATGATGAAACTTGTTTGCAGATGAAAGTGATGGTTATTAACAGCTAAGTAACTCTATAATTGTAACAGACACACACAGATCAGCTTACCCTCCACGGCTATAGGGTGTATAAAGGTTTAAAAGGGAAGAGGATGAAGTGGATTGAGGAGCAGAAGGTTGGTAGAACAGATTAATGGGTGCACAGATGCAGAGTAACAGGTCAAAAACAAAGGATGTGAAAAATAAACAAGATGGCAGGGTGTTGAATTGATAATGATGGGATGTTAATAACAGAGGGAAGGAATGTATAAAGGGGGAGAAAAGAAGGAAAAAAAAACATTAGGCTAAAGCCAACCACAGGCAAAGCATGACAGAGCACAGCATCCAAACCATCAGCACAATGTCAGAGATAAATTATAATTCCAGAATAAGTTACAGAGGGGAGGGTGAACCTAACAAAGTGTGCAAGTAATCCAATAAAATACAAGACAGACATTAAGTTTCTATTAGATTCCAGTGTTTTGCCTCAGAATGATGGTTTACAATGGTACCCTGAAACAAGCTATGAGCAGGCTGCCAGATTTATTTGAATGGCCGTCAAGTATCAACATTGTGTGGGAAACCCTTGATTTAACTTTTGTTCACTGAAGTCAGACACACCCGAACACTTCCTATAACTATAGGCCCTTTATGAAGTTTGCTTATATGTACCTTGACCCCCTCGTTGTAGCTGTCTACAGGGGAGGGACTGAGCAAGTTGCTGAGGTGACCAGGTGCTCCAGGGCGGGGTGGCTTCTTAGGGGGGGCAACATGTTCTGCAAAAAAAAAGTAATATCATTGTTAATCCCTGCTTTAAGACTTTCAAATGGTCATCTATAAATACTTTTTTATTTAGTATTTAATCTTTCTTGTTTCATTATTAACCAACATATAGTGTTTACTGCCATTCTACTGAATACTAAGGATTCATGCTTTTGATTACATTTAGGAGTGAAATTGACTTTCTTTTACAGTTTGTGAAGTTACTGGTCACTTATATTATATTATATTATAAGACTCAACATGGGAACATTAAACAATGCATCAGTAATAAAATAGCTTTATTATAGCATGTAACCCAAAAGCAGTTTAAACTTGTCAGAAAAAAAGAATTTGTTAATGCATGAATTATCCTGCTTCCACTCTAAATGCTAAAGCAGTACATTTGCCTAGGGAGCAGCTGGTTTCTCTCACCTGGTTTCCCAACAGGCTGATAGATATGCTGACTTCCACCCTTTGAAGACAAAAACAACTTAACGTTAGCCAACAACAGTCTTTTATTCAAGGAGAAAAAAAACGAAATAATTATTTCTCAAGAAGAATGCGATCAACCATAGTTGCTGCTGTGTATTCAGAAATCTCTCCTGTAATGTTGATATTCAGCTACAGTTGAAGCTTTGGAGAGGATAACGAGCTGAAGCTGTACAGTAAATGTGCAGTTTTTCAGGGCTTAAAGTTCCCATGGGTGCTCTGTGGTCAAGTGGTTGGTATGTGGGCAGTGCCCTTCAGGGCACACAGACAGAAATACTTTCTCAGCTTCTCACAGTGTCTGCGATTCCTTTTTCTGTCTGTTAGTCGCACCGAAAACATTTCCTTCTAGTCTTTCTCCACTTCTATTTTGCATTCCAGGAACTATCAATAACTACGTTTCCCCTCTGCTTGACCTCCGATTCCCTCCATTCATTAATAACTGTGTGTCTGTGATTGAAAAGTCAGTCCTGCTTTCTTACGTCTTAATGCAATCAAAAGTGAATCCATTTTTTTTTTCTTGCAAATTCAAAATATTTACATGTGTACAGTGACAGCGACTGACCGGTACTTGTAGCGTGCCATCCTCTCTGTCGATGCTGCCTCTGCTGTTTCTGGACTCCGTCTTCTGTAAGGAAGACACACAATTAATACCCAAACTCTGCAGTTTTAGCCTTTGATAACCAAATCTTAGATTTAAAAAAGTCCCATTTAGGCACAAAAATGTAAAAAAAAGCAGCCGCCTTTAAGTCTCCCAGTCACAAATCCAGGTCCATTCCCAGATAAACACCAGCGAAGTGGTTTTGCAGATTTCAAACCCCACATGTAAATACCACCTGCCTCAGAAAGCCGACATCATCATCATCAGATTAGTGAGAGGAAAAGAAGAGCAGGACACAAATGCAATCCTGCTCACACACACACACACACACACACACACACACACACACACACACAATGCCACGACTGAAGCTTTTGCTGACGCCAACAAGGACATTTGAAAACTTTAACCAACTCCGGATCCCATTACTTCTGTCTCAGTACCGTTTTGGTGAAGCACGCCTTGAAGAGATGCATCCTGGGTGAATAGAGCCTGAAGAAGACGGGAGGTGGAACGTAAAGAGTAGAGGCCATCGAAAGAAGACACAGTGTAATGGGAAGAATGATGAAAAAGCTTAAGACATGAGGAGAGATGGAGGACAGAGAAACTTGTGGATTGTGCAAGGAAATGAACTGAGAGAGAAAAAGTGAGTCACAAGGGAATGGAGGAGGAGGAGGAAGAGACAGAAATGGAGAGTTTTTCCAAAGGAGGAAAAGCTCCACTGAACCACAGAGACAAAATCCTGGAGAGAAAAGATCCAACCGTCTCACTCTCCTCTGTTTCTCTCCTTCAGCTGTTTCTCCCTCCCAGTCTTTCCATTTCTCTGCATCTCCCTCTGATGGGTGACTCTTCACTCATTCCTCCCTCTCCACTGCTTCTGCCAATCCCACTTCCTTTCTCCCTCCCTCCGTCCTCCTCTTTTACTTTCCTTGTTTCTTTGCTTTTCTCTTTTCTTTAACTCTCTCGCTGACCCTGCATTCATCAATCCCAATCTATCTTCTATTACTTACCTGAAGAACTTTTTTTCTTCTTTTTCCATTTAATATTCCAGCATAAATTCTGTCTATGTAAGCTTCTTTTCACTTAATGCATCTATCATTTGTCCTAAAACTAAAACCCTACTTGTCTTCTTCTAGCCTGAAAGCATATTTTAGTGAAAACATAACAGCGGCTTCAAGTGGATTCTCTACATTGCGAACACAGCACAGTAACAAATCTTTGTTCTTGAGGTTTGGTCATATTTTCGATTAGAAAATGAATCCGTCAACCTTAAAAATACACACACAAGTGATAGAGAAGGGAAATTAAGGAGTAACTACATTTATTTCAATGTGTAACAGTTAGGGTGTTTACTTGTTGACATGCACAAGCTGACTGGGATTTGGTGTATGTTCTGTTCCTTCCACCTTTTGGCTCAACTGTACTGATGTGTCCAGTATGTGGGCATGTTATAGATCTATAGCACATTGAAGAGATGAAGATAATGATGATATTCTGCAAACTCCCAGTTTATTCTTGTTCTGCTTGTTTTTTTTTCTAAATAAAGAATGATCTGAACACATATGTAGTCGGCATGCTCAGCCTGTGTGGTTACAAATATTTGGGCTGCAGGCAGTCAGCCGCAGGGGGACAGAATGGTGAGAGTAAGAAAGTTTACGTCACACAGGCCTTGCAGACAAGCAGACATGAAAACCATTCTCAACAACTCATAAGTCATCACATCTTCAATCAGATGTGTTCTCTTTATCTTTATCAGACATCTTGTTAATTCACTTAATGAAAACTTCAGATTTTTTTTTTTTTGTCTTTACTTAAGAAAATAAGTTTTTAATTACATGTCATGTTAGTATTACGATAACTGATAGATGAAGAGAGGCAACATCACTTTCTAACAGATACCACTTCTGTATTTTTTTTTACACTCTGTCTTTAAACTCTCTAACACTTGGATGAAAAAATAAAAATCCATCAAAGCAGGAAGAGAAACAATGTGACCTGAAGAGAGAAGAAAAGCAGACTTGTTATGCAAAAACTATGTTTTTGTCCGGTTTCGGAAGGCTTCAGTGTCTGATAAGATAAATCAAGTGTGCACAATTGAGCCAGTTCAAAGGTCTTAGAAGATTTTCTGCAGCTCTTCTAGCAACAACAGCACACATGTGGAAAAAGGTGCATACTTAACATGTTGGTCTATTTTTACATTTACTTATTCATTCATAAATTTTGATAATCCATTCTGTTGGCAACTACAGTTTATGATACAAAAAATTCTGATTGCAAGCATTTCTGATTCACTGCCTTATTAGTTCACATCAAATAGAGTCCTGATTCTATAATTTCAGTCATTTACAAAACAACACCAGACAGCCACACAGCATCCTGACCACTGTATTGGATTAGAAGCTGCTTAGCTTTCCTGAATCTAGCTGATCAGTGACAATGAATGACACCAATACCATGATTCCAGGTTTCCCTGCAGAGTGCTGCATTTTACCATGACTCACATCACATTAGTTATTTTAATGTAACTTGATTTGTGGAACCATTGTCCTTACATCTCTACAATACTGGAGGACAGTGCCAAGTCTTGTAATGACCCATAATTTGAACAACGAAATTAAGAAAGTAGATTTGATACCAGAAGAGACACTTCACATCACCACATGTAAATTAAGACGAAGAGCATCATACACCACAGCATTCCTTCAAGTTTTCGTATTTCTCCATTTTTATGTAATCTTGTTGACAGACAGACAAAGAGGAGAGACTGTATACCTCCACCTCAGCTCTTGCTTTGGTGGGAGAATCATTTCTGAATTACCATGAGGCTCTCCTCCTGCTCCAGCCATCGCTGGTCATCCTCCATCTGTTGCTGCTGCATCATCAGCCTCTCCTCCATTAAGGCCTGGCCAACACATCCACCTTCCTGTAGAAACACCAGTGCACTATGATGAACTGTTCCTATCTTAACTTCTTCCCTTTTTTCACTTAGTTATTAGAGAGCTATTAGTTATTAGAGTAGGGGAGTCAGAAACAGGCTCAACAGTAAATGACAAACGACTACTAAAACTGTGCCATAATGATAGAGCTCAATCTGAATCATTTCCTGACTATTGGCCATTGATCCATCTGCATGGAGCACTGTATGAAGTTATAGAAAAAAATACTTAAAATTTCCATTCCCTCAGCACCGGGGAGTAAACTAGAGTTTCACTAATATGAAAAAATTGCACAAATGAAAGGTAAAACGTGCTTTTTGTTTCAGGTTGATCTACTAACTGCTGAAACATAGAACAGCACTTTGTGAATAATTTGCTTTATGTGATTTTTGTGTATTTTGACAACAAGATGCAGTATTGTTTAAGATAATAGGTTTTTTTTTGTCCCTGAAGTGTAAAAATATAAAAGAATATATTCTATATAACCAAAAATCACATTAAAGTTTTTTTTAAAAGCCCATTGACAGCAGAGAACAATTTTTTTTTTAATTTGTTTGACCTGAATTTATTCATAAAACTATGGCCGGATGGAAGCAGAGAGAATGTGCTGTAGAGTGGTTTACTGGTGGTAAGACTTGGCTGAGCATTTAAAAAGACCTCACATTATAAAAGTGAGGAGGATAATTAAAAGGATATGCCACTGCACAGCGTCACCACTCCCTGCACCGAGGGACAATGACAGTGTCCCCAAAAACGGATAATGACCCAGATCAGCAAACAAATGAAAACGCAAGAAATGATCCAGTAAAGTAAGAGTAAACCATTTTGATAAAGGTTTAATTTACAGGCTTTAATGGAGCATTAATGTCGGAATTTAAGGAGTAAGCTCAACAGAAAATATCAAGGCTGAGCTCAATCTGACAGGTCACAAATATCATAAGAATACCTACTGTCACCGGTGGAAAATGTAATTAATTTTGGTGGGTTTTCCCAGTCCAGTGTGTATGTGTCAGTGTGTACCTCTATGTTTGGGCTCCACAGTGCAGGATGTTCAGGTCTGTGCTGATTCCAGGAATCAGAGGGAGGATAGCTGCCTCCAACACCACCATGAGCAGCTGGCTGCAGGTAGACATATTGAGAGAAAAAAACAGGAATACGGAAGTGTAAATTGTCTTTGTTACTTCGGTTGCTTTTATCAAGCAACAGAGGAGAATCCTTTACAGCATGAAGAATCACTTTTCTTGTCCATAAAATCTTTCATACATGTGCCCTATACATAAACTCGATCAATATCCTAATGCAGAAAACAGATTGTGAATCATCTTTTTAAATCATGAAAAAAGAAACAAAAGCAGTTCCAATCTCAACACAATCAACACACATAGCATCACATGTTTCAATGCATGTTGAAATAAACAAAACTCAGTCTGGTGTGTAACACAAAACAAAATATATAAATACAATTTTAAGTTATGATTAAGTTCGACCTAAATAGCATTTCAATTTGAGCACACACTCCTTATATAAATGAGAGTGACAGCAGCCGCAGGAGATTTGATTTGCGAGTGTTTGCGTGAGTGGCTTTTAGCACTACAGGAAATGCCTCCTGTCTGCTCCGTTTATGAGAAGAGGAATTAGTGTGCTAAAAGCCTCTCGCGTTCTCTTCTTCTACATTTTTCTCTTCAACACATGCAGGACAGTGTTTAACAGTCTGACTCAGCCAGTTAAATCAGAGTTAACATTGGGATTACTGGGTTGGCCTTTATTGATTTAGGATGGTGCCAAAGTGGGAATTTTCAGAGACTGATATCCTTTTGTTAATTCAATTGATCAGACTTTTCCAGTTTCCCAGCATGTGATTTCCAGTCATTTGAAATGTAAGATTAAATTAAAATACAGTTCTTATATTTTCCTGTTTCCTCCATCTTTGTACTTCTCCACAGTCCAGCTGTTGCCACTTTATACTTGTAAAAGTTAGAGGTATACCCGGCTGGAGCTATTGTAAATGAAACGAGCAGAGCAGTTTCCTCACTATTTAAGATGTGTGTTTCTGTGTGTGTGTGTGTGTTAGTGTGGGAGAGTTTACCGGAAAGTGGTTGTGCTGGGGGCTGGAGAAGAAGCCTTCACTGGAACGAGGACTGGGGTAACCTGGTCTGCTGGGCTACAAACAGACAGATAGATATCAGTATGATGGTGTCCATCAGCCATTATAATCATGATATGAGAAAAGTGGAAAATGTCAATCAGTCATGTCATCACCAATCGGATTCTTACTTTTGGCGGTGCTTCATCAGAAACCCCAGAGTCCCAGGAGACAGTGACTTGTCTCCTCATCTCCATTCGATGTCTCTCTTCCTGTTGAAGCTTCTCTTCCTCCAGTATGGTGCTACAGAAATCGTAGTGCAATATTATTAGACATCAGATGCACTTGTTTTCAGAGATGATGTACTTCCTCATCTTTGCATGTAGACAAGAGGTCATAGAGTAACAGGAAAATTCCCTTAGTGTGTTTTTTCTTTTACAGAACATGATTAATCAAACATCCTGATGTAAAAATATCCTGGTTAGTCTTAGTTTAATTTGCTTGTATTTTTTTTGTTTTTCAAATTCCTTGCTGTTCATGTAGTTTATATTTATCTTGCCATGTTAGCTTTGATGTTGTAGTTATTTCTTCCCTGTGTTATATCTGGTTTAACTGTTTGCCTGCCTTTGTCTGTTTGTATACAGTCTTGTTTCTCCCTCTGGACCTGGTTAGTCTGTCTGCTAAGCTGCTGTCTGTTCTCCCTGCCAGTTTATCTAGTCTGTTTTCCATCCTGCTGCTAGTTATTTAGTTAGATTTATGTATGACTTTTTGCATGGACTGCATAATTACCCACATTTTTTATTCTTCTATTCTGTCTATTGTGCAAACTTCTTTTCCTTAAAAGTTAAATACAAGTATTTTTGTTTCATTTATTTCCTGCATTTCGGTCCTCTGCCTTCACACCCCCCCCCCCCCCATTACAGATAAAGACTTCCTGTACACTAGAAACCTATTCACTTCATGTGCCGTGGCTGCATTCCCTAGGACATTATCTGCATACCCATGCCTACTTCCACTCGTCATGAACTTCAGTAGCTTTCCTTCAATAGGTTTTGCTATTTGCTGCTCTTAACTTTTACCTTCTGAGACAAATAATGGTCATGACTCTGATGTACCAAGGCCTGGGCTATGCAATTACGGTGAAATGTATAGAGTCATCAAAATAAATAAATAAGAAAGCGCCTAAAGGTTAAAGAACAAAAGAAAAGTCATCCTCTTTACTGTAGATTAGGCAACAGCTCTTTAATTTCAATAACAATTTATTATGCTAATTTTTAAAATTATATCAGTGTACCAATAATTGCTATTAACGTTATTTAGATCTGAATATTGAGCTGACACAGATGGGTAAACTATTTTAGAAGACACTTTAAATTAAACATTGTCCTTTTTTATATATATATAAGCACTTATATAAGTGTCCTATAAATAAAAATTAAATACCAGACATCACACCTGAAACTTTAGACTGAGCTCATCATTATTTGATGACCACAGTATTAGCACTCATGACCTTCAGTAGGATTCATTCTAAACACT
Source organism: Leptatherina wallacei (assembly GCA_028567055.1). Lineage (NCBI taxonomy): Eukaryota > Metazoa > Chordata > Actinopteri > Atheriniformes > Atherinidae > Leptatherina > Leptatherina wallacei. The sequence continues at coordinate 17,181,539 of JAOXYM010000018.1, forward strand.
TGAAAATCTTGTTACCTGAGTTGTGTTTTGAGTTCAGTGAATCGCGGCCTCTTGCTCGGGTCATATGACCAACATTTGGTCATCAAACTGTAGAGGGTGGGCGGACACTGAGGGGGCATAGCCAAGCGCTCGCCATTTTCTATCCTGCCAATGACATCATTGTTCTTCACGCCCTGGAAGGGCTTGATGCCGTACATCAAGATCTCCCACATGCACACACCTGCAGAGGAAGATACAGTCAGGCAGAACTGTTAATGATAGAAAATGTCTGTCAAATAAAAATGATGTACAACAGACTGACACACTTGAAAATATAAAATAAAATGGCTGCTCTGGAAACTGTAGTAATTATCTCTGGTAATTACCATGAAAAGTCATCTATCTATTCACTTTGAATACACAATTATTAATAAATAACTTTACAGTTTATCTTGAACTCTCTCTAATTCACTATGAATGAATTGCAACTCATATTCTTTTTATCCTAAAACACTGATAAACCTTATTAAATAAAAATCATAATAAATCACAATAAACTGCTCAAATTTCATTTACTGATATTATGACAGGCATGTTAGACAGTAAGAGCCAAATTACTCACAGCCAGCAAACATTGAATCATGTGTAATGAATGAAATTGGACATTGTTGAATATTTTCCAAACAGAATCTCAACTCACCAAACATCCACACATCACTGGCAGAGGTGAATCTTCTGAAATTGATGGATTCGGGAGCCATCCATTTAATAGGAAGTTTGCCTTTAGAAGCTGAGATACACAGATATGGATACATTACAACTAAATAAAAATCACCTCGGTAGTTTAGATGTTAAGTGCAAATTATTTTCATATCACAAAATTCAGAGATCAGTCAGAAGGTTTCTGGCATATTTAAACTGGATGAAGGCCCTTATGTGGTACCATGCTGAACAGGTTGAATAGGTGACTGATATAAACTCATGTCACCAGCAGATGGTGGTAAAATGCAACAAAAAAAGACAAGAACACAGTTTCTTGACTGATGACAAGTCAAGAGTTTGTTCTGTATTATTTTAGTAAATAAATGTGTTTCTGTGCACAGGACTGATCAGTGTGTAAGACTTAAACTGGTCTAAGTGTGACTGATTCAACATTTTGCATCACGACAAATTTGTTTCATCACCTTTGTAGTAAGAGCTATCCTCCATGTATCGAGACAGACCAAAGTCTCCGAGCATCACGCAGTCGACAGAGGAGACCAACACATTGCGTGCTGCAATGTCCCTGTAATGCACAAGCAGATGTGCTTAGGCCTCAGTCATACCACTTGTAACATCTTTTGTAACAATTTGTCTTCTTTCCATAATCATATAGGAAATTTTGAATTGGAAAAGTGAAACTCAAGCATGTAGTATTGCAATCAGTTTTTTTCCTAACTTTGCTCTGTGTTTCACTACAGGACCTGCCTGGACATGATTAACTCCAATGACACCATGTCTGTCTGTCTTAGCCCTGAGCATGGCTCACTCTGTTATCAAAGAACCAGGGATTACGTTGAGTAACGCATCATTTTTCAACAGAATTAAAATGATCGTGTCAAGAATATGTGAAATATTTCATGGAAAAGACTTCACAGTGCAATCAGAGTTATGAGACATCACATCAGTCAGTGATGGCATAAATGCATGATTCACGACCGTCTTAAAACTTAGTTTAGTTCAGTTGTGAAGGCTACAGTTAGGGGAAGGGGCTGGGAAAGACATCACATCAATGAAGAGTCCCCATGGTCAACACAAACCAGATACATGTGAGTGTGTGTGTATTTACCTGTGTACAAAGCGTTTACTCTCCAGGTAAGCCAGTGCTGTACTGAGCTGATAGGCAAACTGAATGAGCGTGGCCAAGTCAAGACTGTACTTCCTCGTCTGAAGGAACGACCGCAACTACAGACAGAAAATGGACATGAACACACAGATTTACAAAGTGATGTCACAACACTAGTATTTCAAACTTAATACATATACCCAGGAAAATAACTAATACCCAAAACCACAAATGGAAAAAACAACAAAATAGTTGCACCCATACTGTGTTGTTTTTCTGAAAGTTAGATGTTCAATCTAACTGTTTTTTATATAATTATAATCTAAATACAACAAGTTCCTTTACAATGTAATTGGATATACTAAAAGATATTGTGATTTCAGTCTCTTCTACAAACTGATTAGTCAAGTCCTGCTCCCAGATTCTGCAGACAAACCCACTGCCGTTAATCAGTATGTCTTTTTCCCATGTTTATGCATCATGCGGTTGTTGTGCTTCATGTCTTCAATGTTTAAAGTCTGTGGTTAACAAACAAACTAATTATCCTTCCAAGTGCTGAGCAACAGGAATAGTGGTAATTGAAATGCACAGAATTCCTTTTATTATATTGTCTTTACCTCATAAATTGCGTGACTGTTTTCATGTCAAAAGGCTTAGATAGTTGCCCGCTGATATCACCAAAGTTGAAAGGGCTGACTGAGGTGAGAATGACAAGCTGTTTACTGAGCAGGCAGGCAGACGATGACCCAGGTAGTTTAACTGTCCCTAGTCATGTTATTTTGATGACAGGCTCAAGATAACTTTCATGTGTCTCATTCACACAAACGCATGAAAACGCAGATTTGTGCTCCCTCCTGGTGTTTCATAAGCTATGTGATGACAATTAAAAAGGAAAACCTTCGGGCATATTTCCAAGTCACATTGCTGTGCCAACATGTAAAGTACTGTGGCACTCTGCAACCTTTGGTCGCAATCTGGAGCTATTAGACCAACAAAAACAATGTTATGCTCGTTTTATGCTGGCGACAGCAGCCAGTTCTGTGTGTTCAGCTGTTCCTGAGGGTGAAGCTAACTGGAGGAGGCAAAGAAAGCAATGATGGTATCAAAACTGATGCAAATGAGCATTTAACTGGATATCAATTTTTATCACAAATAAGTTTCTGAATATTCTTTCTCTATTGCACCAGTTACCACAATGGTAAGACGTGTTAACATTTTAAAGGGCACAAGGGAAACAAAACACTGTCAATGATGCCTGGACTCTGGTACTAAACATCTCCTCTCTGCTCAGGCTTTTCTAAAATCTGCTATCACAGCTAACAAGAAGCAAAAACACACACAAATACACAGCCTGACTCATACCTCTCCAAGAGTACACAGCTCCATGATGATCCACACTGGGTTCTCTGTGATCACTCCAATCAGCTTAACAATATGAGGGTGGTCAAACTGACGCATCGTTACTGTGAGAAAAACAAACCACAGAAAGTTTCTCAGTATATTTGACAGTGGCAGTAAAGTGGCCCACAGAGAATGAGGTCTTACATGCTTCTTGAAGGAACTTTTCTCTGACGCTGTCTGAAGTACAGTTCTTACAGGTTTTAATGGCGACAGGAAGGGGCGGTTTGTCCTAGAAACAGACACAGAACCCAAGTTACGGATATCCCAGCACAAAGTGCGTTGAAATGACTGACAGTAACGTTTTTCCAGCCGTTTTCTCCAATATAGAAGTGTTTATACATGAGCAGTGCATGTGCATGTGCATATTTGTACATACTGGACTGTTGTAGACTCCTTGGTGAACATCGCCAAACTGCCCCTCTCCAAGATGCTTTCTGTTCTTGCGTAGTAAAAATTTATTTGCAGAGACTTTGAAGGC
>JAOXYM010000018.1:17201180-17217167 GCA_028567055.1 Leptatherina wallacei
CACACACACACACACACACACACACACACACACACACACACACACACACACACACACACACACACACACACGGACATCCTTCCCATAAACACGTGCCGTAAATTTATCATTGACACAAGCCACTACTTGTCATTCAAGAAGACACATCCCCAGAAATCCACACACAACCAAATTTTTCCCAAATACAAAGTTTTTATTCTAAAGTTGACTCTGAATAGAAAGAATTACCTAAATAGTTAAGGATGAGCACAGTAAATTAGCAGGTTTTTAAGGGTAATTATACTTATTTAACACTTCCCTGAAAAAAACCTTCACATTCATAAAAATGGAAAACTTCAAGTACAATATAGAATGCAGTCTGTTTTCCAGAAGTCACTCATTGCCCCAATACAGCAGATCAAATATGCATTCATGAGGGAGCAATGAAGGTTTCTATTGCCCCCAATGTAGAAGATTGGGATGCACTGCAGACCTCTGTTGATTTCTCTCTTCCAGTCTCTTGTGCTTGCCTCAGTGCAGATTAGAAGACAGACCAAACACAATATGTGTTTTTCAAGTGTAGTAAATGTTGACGAAGCTAATGTCCAGGCTGAATTGTCTACATTAACCCATAAATCCTAGAGCAGAAGTGATCTGTGGTAACTCCTGATTCTGACTGGAATGTAGTTCAACAGATTAGTAGTACCATCTCCTTTTTTTTCTGCAACAGATTTTGACCTTATTGTGCAAAAGTCAAAGATCAAAACATTTAGGCATAACAAAAAACTGTCAGCTTATTCTTTAATATTCTTACTGGCTGGGATTAAAAGCTGATGCAACCCTGGTACTCCTGTGGTTGTCACATTTGTCATTTAACTAGTAAGCCTAACCAACCCTAGACCTTATGGTCTCCTTCATCCTATTCAAGAAAATCCTTATAGACTGGATTTGTCCCCTAACCTGCAAAATATTCTGTTGTGTGCTGTTGCACACTACCCTGAAACTATCCCACTGTGAAAATACTTCTGCTAAGCTTGTTAAATCCCTAATCAAATTATTTTCTACATTTGGCTTCTCTCCCAACCGATCAAGGTACCAACTTTCACTAACTTTCTTCCCGAGGATGTCTACCTGTAGTGCGTCCTTGAATGACCTTATTGTTTATACCTCCTAATGGGAAGAAGACCTGACAGTCCTCAAACAAGATCTGACAGTGCTGAGACAAATGTTCACATAGCTTGCATCAGGTCACTTTAAATCTAGCAAAGTGTGACTTTGGAAAGGCCACCGTCACCTGACTAGACGTTTTAAGCTGGAAGTTGGTGCCACTGCTGTGGGAGCTGGTGCTGTCCTGCTACAGGTAGGTAATGACAGAACTGATTATCCCATGTGCTACTTCTTTCATTTTAACCAAAACCAGCTCAATTATTCTACAATTGAGAAAGAAACTGTAGCTTTGCTCTTGGAATTTCAACACTTTAAAGTGTAACTTGGGTGTAGTCCCCCATTCTCTTGTTCTTTATAGAGACCATAACCTTGTGACAAGCATGTACAATCATAGCCAGAGACTCACACTGAGATGCTTTCGGTGCTGATTGTACACAAAAGTGGTGTAGTTATTTTGTAGTTTTGTTTATTTAAACACCTCACCCTTAATTTGTCTGGGTTGAACAGTATTTCATTTGATATTGTTTACTTTTCCTTACTCCTATTTTCAGATTGTGTGTGCGTATTTTTTATAATATTAGACTTTGGTTTGCATTGATCAATAATAACTTTACCTTAACCAGCTAATCACGGTTTTAATTTTATAAACCTCTTTTCCGGGACTGAGGTGGGGTCGTAACAGCCTTATATTCTTAGTTTTACCAACTATGTAGACTAGGTGAATTGTAGGAAGGAATATGACACATAAAAAGAGAGCTTCACTGTTGAAAATCTCAATATGGACATTTGACATGGTATTCTTTCTACTGCTTATTCTCTATTCATCTAACCTTCGCTGGTTGTTTGACCAGTGCTTCAGTTTAACCTTTACAAGGCTTGAACTGTATTACTTCCCATCTGCAGGGCCGGCCAAGGCATGACAACACATTTTGGGCTATTTATTCCAACAAATATTTCAAAATAAGGAGAATATAGTGCTTGTTTTATTAATTTTAGGAACAATACAGTTGGTTCCACTTCTCTCCATAAGAATTCATCCTCTTACCTTGACTGAGTCCAACAATTCTTTTGGGAAAAAACGCCTCAAACCAACATCTTTCCTGAGAAAAAAGAGAAGCAAAGATAAAGATCAGAATGTTTATCATGGTGTAATTACATCAAGGAATGTTAATTGGCAAGCAATTCACTTCTTATCAGATCTCAGCTGACTACTTTTTCTCTTCTGAGATATTACAAACAACAGCTTCAGACAGATACAGTTAGGCATTCAGGCAACTGAATAAAAAGAGAAAACTATGAATAAGTGCTGACTACAGAGCTTTACTCATCTTCTCCTAAGAGTAAAAGAAAAAATGAAAAAGCAAAAACTAAGAGAGAGGCAGGGAGGAGTAGAAAAAGGGAAACCACAGAGACAAAGAAAGATGTGCAGAGCTATAACAGGAAGCTAACTAATGACTCATACTCCTCTGAGGAAAAGATGAGTACAGGGGGAGGAGGAGGAGGAGGAGGAGAGTGAGGAGAGAGCAAATAAAAGGCTGAGAGGTTACGTCATCTTTTCTGCCTCTGTTTTCCAACAAAGGTCACATCTCAAATCAATATCCCAGTCATTTTAACAGTTTGCTGAATTTGTGGGATGTGAAGAAAGGATGTGAATCACTTAATTTGGTGCTGCGCGGCAACATGACCATGAAAGGGTTTTCATTGATGAAATCAAGCCATGGCTGTGACAGTAACCGCAAAAAGTACAAACAAATTAATAAGATATGTAATCAAGCTGATGTCAGAGAACAGGCCATGATTAAACACATTGTACTGGCTTCAAAACCACAATGACCACTGTGACAGAAAGTCAACAGGTAACCAATAAGCATTGGCCAACTACATCCATCATTCCCAAAGATGGAATGGGAATTTCTGGCTTTGAATTTTCAACAAGAGTCCAGCCCCCCTTTATCCCCAAATGTCAGTTCACTGCATCAAAGGCCTAACAGCACTTTCCCTTTGCTTTTTCTCTGTTTTGAAATATGCATGACATGACATCTTTTTCCAATCAACAGAAACATGGCAAGGGAGTTAGAGAAAAAACAAAGTGGATCAGAATAAAAAGAAGAGGATGTGAGAGAAGGACTGAGAGAAGACAGTGAGACAATGTAATACTGGAGGAGAGACAGTGGGCATTCTTTTCGGTTAAATGGAGAGCTTGTTAAGCTGATGGTCAGAAAAACTTCAATGGAAAGGGGCAGCTCATTAGAATCAGACCATATTAGAGCCAAGCCTCATTTAGACCTCAGCTTGTTAATTGTTCATTGGCCATCGCTGTTCAAAGAACCAAAAGTGGGACAACATATGGACAAAACAAAAGTGCAAACAACTGTTTTTGGATTTCCTCTTTAACACGTCAGATCAGTTAAACCTTGGCTTTACTGAAAAGCAAAATCAATACACATGCAGATTCAGTGTTCCCAGACTCTCAAACTCTTAATAACCTTAAACTACTTGATTGGTTTCTAACTATCCAGGCTTCTAGAGAAGGCAAAGATAGAAAGCATGTATCAAAAGCTGATAGTGTGTTGCAATTCTGATATTTGGAACCCTGACTGCAGTTAGGAAATCATGATTTCTGGTACAGCAGTGTAGAGATGTGATTAAGAGTGACTGCAATGCTGCAAAGGCTGGGAGCTGGAGTGGAAGAGACGAGTCACACTGCTATGTACCGATGCTGCTATTTGCTCATGGAGAAAATACTTACTCCAGTAGTTCATAGTTGGACTTCTTGTCCAGAGCGTTTCCTCTCATCTCTTTGAAGAACCTCCTGGAAATGAAACAAGTGGGACACAGAGGGCAAGCAAGGTCAGATCCACTGTCTGCAGGCACACCGACATCACCGTAGACATTAAATGTTAGCTTCTTTTACTAAAATCATTTCAAACTACTTTCAGTTTGAACACAACAGAAAACACAAGCCACGCTAAAATTACGTCTGAAAAAGAAATGGTTATTGCTTTAAATAATGAATAGCATATAAAGACTAATGTTGGCATGGGTCATTAGGTACCTGCAAGGAAAACAAACTAACAGAGAGAAGAGAAAAACAGCTCAGAAAACACTGTAAAGAAACAAATCAAATCACCATGAAGCACTGTGAGCATGCTTTACCTGATTTCCAAACAGCCCAACTTGAGAGCTACATCTTGTTCAACCTGATCCCCAATTTGTGTCATGTAGTCATGCTTTACCTGTAAGACACATACACACCACAGATTAAAGTCAATCAAAACTTTCTTTTCTTTCTTCTTTTTTGCACTCCAAATGGCACACCATCTATCTGACATGGAAAAATAGAAAAAAACACAGAGTCCTACTGACCTAAATTACCCAAAGACAAGAAGGCATGGTCTTCCAGCACTGCCATATGTCTCAGTGCTGGCGGATAGCAGAAAAAGAATGTCTGAATGCTTATGTGTGTCTGTTTGTGTGTTTACCTGGTGGTAGAAGTAGTTGAGAGTAGGTTTGTCTTCTGTAAACTGCTGCACAAAGCCCTTTGGTAGATACCGGATCCTTAATTCATATCTACAGAGGAGAATAACACAATAAGGAAAGTTTGAATCTTTTTTAAAAGTTTTACAAACATTTCTACCAACTCTAAACACCACAAAAGATACCAACTAAAATCAGGATTTTAGGATATGTAGATTTATAAAGCTTTAGCTACCAGCTTTGTACTAAATACTTTACATGTACCATCTGGCTGTTATTAATTTTGTAGAATAATTAAGACATGGTCCAATATAATGAATAATGTAGAAGTAGTAGGTCAGTGTGGAGAAGAGGAAATGATTAAAGTATCAAGAAGGCAGACAGAGTTTATGAACACAAGGAGATCCAGGTGAGCAGAAAAACAACAAAGTGGATTTGAGACAGACCAGGGACTGCAAATCTGTTTATTAGAGACAGACGCAGACCCAAAGAAGTTTGTTGACTTAGTCAGACAAAGACGACATCTGGTTCCTTTTTTGTTCTTTATGTCCACAGTGCAGAAGGTCTCCTCCTCACAATAGCATTAGCACCAACACTGCCACAATAAAGGTAATATATACATCCAAACTACCCAGCCAGCACGGCCACACTGCAGCTTCAGGACAGACGGGTCACAGCATATTTTATTACACTGTTTGAAATAAATCACGGCACTAACTTTGGAGCACGGCAGAATGCTGATGCTGGCTGTTTAGGGAAGTCACTAAATTTACAAGGATAAATAAGTCATGCCAAATCAAAGCAGGAAACTTGTTCAGAAGCCTCAGTTTTCCTAAAGGAGGTGTTTGTTAAAGAGACACATGCAGCTGCCTCAGGATCCAAAACCACCCCTAAGATATACAACATGGACATAAAATACCACAATTCATTCAACCTGCAAAAAAGGGACACCCAAATGATGTTACTATCCAACTTTTTACATTTTTTTTTTCATTTTTTGTTATTGCATATACAAGGATATGCACTTAGAAACTGTGAACAATATGTCTTCCTTGACCAAATCAATATAGAATCAATCAGAAATTGAAACCTTGTGAATTAGGATGGAATACATTTAATTAATACATTTGCTACAACATTGAAGATCCCACCATTTACAGTGTATAATATCATAAGATTCAAAGAAACAGGAGGGAATAAACTCGTTGGTCAAAAATTCGATGCTCATGATCTTCAGGCCCCCAGGCAGCACTATTGCACTACATAAGTGCCTTTGACAGCTTACAAATCTGTGAAGGAACAATCAACGCTGAAAAGTACATAATGATTTTAGAGCAACATCTGCTCCCATCTAGACAACGTTGTCTCTTTCAGGGAAGATCTTGCATATTTTCAACAGCCTCACATGAAAACAGTCCGGATGCTGAACTGACCTGCCTGCAGTCCAGACCTTTCACTAGCCGAAAACAGTTGGAACATCATGAAACAAAAAATCTGCCAATGGAGACCCAGGAATGTTGACACATAAGAATGGGACAACGGTTGTCTCAAAAAACTCCAGCAACTGGTCTCCTCACTACCCAAATGTTTACAGACATTTGTTAAAAGAAGATGGGATGCTCCACAGCTACTGCTAATATTTTCCATGAAATTGTCAAATTTCTCAGTTTCAACGACTGATGTGTTGTTTTTCTTCTACTGAGAATAAAATAAGGGTTCATGAGATTTGGAAATCATTGCATTCTGTTTTTATTTGCATTTCACACTGCATCCCAACTATTTGGGATTAGGGTTGTAGTTACTGTACATTTTCTTTGGTAACTTAGGGCTTTTTAGTCATGAACACATCACTTATACTTCAAACTGATATAATCATTGCTACATCAGTGTTGCTTAATGACAACCATCACAAACACACTTGTCTTATGTTACCTCCACTCCTCATTTGGCCACGCTTGTTCGTATTTCTCTCTGACATGGGACACACCCATATCTGGGTGGAGCCAGTGCACTTGGTCTCTGGATTCGCTGCTACTGAGGCGAAGGCCGAAACATAAAGTCCAGCGCACTTTGTGGATGTCCAGAATCTTCTGGATTATTCCCTGCAGTCAAAGAGGAATAAAATAAAAGGCACAAACTGAAAATCAGACTTTAATTTGGTTTGTCTGTCAGGGTAAACTAAGCAGAAATGTTAAATCTTTTCCCCATCTGCCAACAGTAGGACTGTCCATTCACCAGTCCAACGCATGCACATCAGTTTAGGTTTATCAAGCGAACACAGAAGCATGGGGGGATTTAGTCAGTCTGATCCCCCTAACTGTGTCAACAGCTGGTATTTCACATAAGGTCTGAGAGGGCATCACTCTTTGGATGCATCTATATATGTGTGCATGTGTGCAGGTGACTTCAAGCGATTTACCATGACGTTTCAATCCCAACAAGTTGGCAGAAATCATACACCCAAAATAATGCTCACAGAACTGTGTGTGTTGCAATGTAAAACGCTAGGGGGTCTGACCCAGATACTGACGATGAGAAGGCTGAAAGGAGACGAGAGCAGAGGAGATTTTACTGACATATCCTGTATGACCATTAACAATTTGAGCTGTGCTCAGGAGATTCTGCATCATTCTGGATCTAAAAGTGTACTGCTGAGTAAAACAAATCTGGTACACACAAACATAAAAATATGGACCCCTTAGGTTGCATGCAAGCAAAAAAATTCTCATTGTGCTGAGTGTCCTATATCAGAGCTGACAGCTAGGACCTTGAGCTGAGGACAAACAGCAAAAAAAAAATCCCCTTTAATGCTACTGCTGAGTGTAGAGTGTTACATATAAAGCTTGGGGACAGTTATGAATACCATTTATCATCACAGTGAAGTTTGTTCTGTTCAATTTTAGCAGTGTAAGGTTGCCAATTCTCAGTGTGAAGAAGCTTTTTGGCCTCCATGTGCCACCAGAGGTGCTTCAGTGCATCTTGACATTGGAACACCATATCTAATCAAAAATGTGAAAATAAATAAATACAATAAGAAGAAGAAAAAAGAAGAAAATCTAGTTTAGTAGTTTGATAATAACAAAAGAGAGTGCAGTCTCACAGTTTGCCACAAAATTCAAAATCCCCCAAGTGTTTATTATGGCTGAGATTTAGTGATCCCCTCACTGTATAAATCAAGTTTTAAGTTTTTTTCTTTCATTTTTTACCCATCTGCTCAATCAATATATTCCTTTTCATCTCACATGAAGGCAAAATGAGCATATGTCTTCTTACCCTGACATCAGTTGCATCTCCGTATCTGATATTGGAAGACCAGAAGCTGTGTTCAGTGTTTGTCTCAAAGTGGTGGAAGACTTTCAGAACCCTGTCCACGGAGCCAGCCATGATTCGGTCCGATCCTCCTCCACTCAGCCGTGATTTGGCACCTCCTAGGAAGGCATTATTCAGGTTGGGTTCCAGGTAGGCTGTCGCCATGGTTTTCCCTGCGGACACTGCTGCTGCTAGGTGTCTGTCATATTCTGAGGAGATGAGTAGAGGAGAGAAAATCTGAAGTTAATACAAAAAAGTAGGAGGAATAACATTAATCAAAGTAGCTGAAAATAGATTCCTAAACTTAAATAATTATATGATGTTCATATTATGGTTTAATTTATAATCTATATTAGTAAATGATTGATTATTTTCTTATGGTTCTTCCCTACCAGAGGTACCTTGGTAGTAACTAATATAAAATGGTGTAAGGCTGATCTTTAGTGGCCAAAAGATGTTAATAACTAAACCAAATTTGCTGCGATTGTCATTTTGTAATAATGTTTTAGCATCTGAAGTAGAAAAAAAAAGAATACAAATAATGTCCACTGTCATTTAAAGTCAATTTGCTTGAAAAGTCAACAGTTTTCTGGATCAACTGGGAAAAAAGCAGTTACAGTTCATCCAGTTACTGGAAACTATCAGACTGGAGGAGCAGAAACAAGCTCAGTTTTGACATTTGTGTTTGAATGAAAACTTCAATTATTTCCAAAACAACAAATAGTCACCAGTAAATCTTCCAGTAAGACCTTGTTTGTACAATGCAGTGACTTTCATTTTCTCTCCGCAGTTGGTAACAGACTGTCGCACCTCTGATATTGTACATTTGAATCCCTCTCGCTCCCATTTTCCTCCCAGCCTTTCCTGTCCCTCTTGACACAAACTTTGTACAGCAAGTATCTATTCTTCGTGTGTTGTTCTTTGGCAAGATAAAATACAATGAACAATAAGATACCAGAGAGAGAAATAAAGAGAAAAAAGTGGAGTCAGGGTCAAGGCTCATTATGTAAGCACCCGTGTCTATAACGCAGAGAAGACAATGCACCACAGGCCGCCGTTTCTTCCTGAATGAGAAGTTCTGACATTAACTCACTTCCTGCAACTTTATCTGGAAAGGCTCAAAAAGAATTACCTTCGTCATGTCAGTGTGTAGTATGAGCTTGACAAATGCATGTGTGTGCTATTGTCAACAAAAAAAAAATGGAGAAAAGATAATATGATCTGCTACAGGTTTCATTTTTCTGCATGCCTCCTTCCTGTGCTCCTCCTCTCTCCTCCATTAAAAGAAAATGGATATGGTCTACCAGGTAATTACACCTGAGAGGGGTGGGGAGAGTTTGTGTAGAGACACACACAGACATAACTCAAATGGGAGGACTGTAAAGCCGTTGAGGGGTATATTATAGTGAGAAAACAAGAGGTGCTACTGGGTTACACTGCCAGTGTCAAATAGTGCTGACTTTTGTCAATATATCAGTAAACTCTTCTTTCTCTCTCTCTTACATACACACATATAAACAAATGTATAACCTCTGCATGGCATTGGTAGCTTTGGCAATATACCAACTCAGTTCCCATGGAGTCAGATATCACTTTGTAAAGAGTGGTTTCATGCTATTTGTCTGTGTTTCTGTGTGTGTACATAAAGGAAATTTCATTCATACCTCTGTCCCAACACATAGGAAAAGGGCTACAGCCACTGGTAGCCATGGAAACGCATGTCTGGCCCACCCTGTGTCTCTCTGCACCGAGGACAGAGAGACAACTAGCTGCTTCGCAGCCTCGCATCACAAACGGTGAACTTCTTGTGTACAGAAGTCAAATAAATAAACACGCCAAAATCCAGACACAACAGCAATAATTCTCTCACAAAATCCAAACACCCCTTTACACATCAATAGGCACACATGCACTGTCTTCAAAGAAAGCAAAAAATGAAAATCTGTCCGTTTCCAAACTATTATTCCAAAAGGGGTAAAATCCTGAAAAAGCCCTGCTTTTTAGTGTCTGCACTCTGTTCGGAAAGTAACAATCCTCCAGAACAACACATCAGCATGGAAAATGCAAAAAGTAAACATCCTCTGCAGATTTTCTGCTTTGCAAAGGCTTGTTCTCTTAATCTTTTCCTGTTATCCAAAGTTCCACAAGACAAAAGAAAACATCCCCAGCGACATAAAGCTACTTTCATCCACAAGTTTCTCTCTTCGTCTTTTTCTGTCCACTTCTGAGCTACTCCTCAGCAGCCCCGCTCTGATGAGAACACATCGTTTGTTTCTTGCCCGAATTCTGCTTCATGCCTGTACTCCATAGTTACAGAGTTGCCGAGGAGGTGTCGAGGAGCAACTGTCGCTCAGGAGAGAATTTGGGTTATTTCACTCAGTTGACTTCCTGTGTAGGTAAGAGATGTGCTCCTCCAGCAAAAGCTTAAAGTCAAATCCAACTTGTAAAGAACCAATCCAAAGAACCTTCACTTAGTTAGTGGTCACAGAGAAGAATAGGCAATTACTGCGCTCAGTAAGAAACAAACAGAGCTATCTTCTCTTGGAAACATAGAGTGAGAAGTTAGATTAAGGTTTTTAAACAAAGAAAGCAGAGACAGAGGTACCGAGAGAAATACAGCAATTGTTTCAGGGTGAATGAGAGGAGAGGGAGGACAGAGCAACACAACTGAAAAAAAGTTGAGTGGGGAATGAGAGAGCTCAGGAGAGGGCTGTTGGAGGAGCAGGAGGAGCTTGATACTTTTAATATGCTAATCCTGTGCTCCCCATTCAACAAAAAACTCCTCCCACATCTGCTTCTGAAGTCGATCTCAGAACAGCCCTTATCTTATCTTGAAAAAGCATCATTATAACTAAATAGAGTCCTTACAAAATATTCTAAAGACAGTGAAGACAGAAGCCAAAACAAATGATTACCACATCAGCCAACTTAGAAGGGACATTAAGTGTTACCAGGACACAAACCTCCTTTCTGACAGAAATTCACAACAAAAAAACAAAAGAACCATCTAAAAGTTGAGAGCAAAAGAGTTTGGTTTTTCTACCAACACAAATGTCCTGCTTGTATCAAGCGTGCAAACTAGCAGCTATGAGCAACCAATCCATTTCCAAACCACAAAGTATCAATCGATCACACTTTATACTGCACAATCACATCCACTCAGCCAATGATTTCTTTTATCTAATCTAAGGGTCAGTACAATTTGACACTGTGTGTTACTGCAAACCAGATACCATGAGCCATTCATGGAAATATAAATACCCATTGAACACATAGTTAAGCACATGCTGAAACTGACCAAGCCTCAATCGATTACTGACCCAACACACACACTGACAAAAATGTGAAAAATCTTCAAGCAGCTTGCAATCCAGGCGACATAACAGAGCAGTCATTTTAGTGTGTGTCTGTATGTGTGTGTGCACGTGTGGGGTTCCTATAATTTGTGGTCCATCTCAGACCTTGGCCATTGTCATGAAAATGTGGTGGGAGCAGGGGGTTTGTGAAGTGTGTGCATGTGCGTGCGTGCATTGGTGTGTGTGTGGACTATTGAAAGCCTTTTGTCAGAGGGCCGGATGTTGCCATGAATGGGAAGAGCTCTTCTGGGATTGAGCCAAAAGTCTTTTGCTTTTTTTCTGTTTTGTTTTGTGAACATAATCATTTTAGCACAAGGTGAAAGCACAACACTCGTCATTTCCTAAATGCAGTTTAAATTTAAAAGCTGCCAGTAAACCTCAAATTTGCAAGAAGTCACTTTGATGTGTCATTGTTTTAAAAGAATAACAGTTACCTTTGTGTCTGAAAGGTATTTTATTTCAGTCTTTACCAGAATTAAATTAAAAAACTATAAAGAAATAAAAATATATAACTTCTAACAGTGAACTTGTGATTATTGATTGCTTGTATTCTATATCATAAAAAGTATAAAAAGTACATTTTGTTGCAGTCAGAACTAGATACAAAAGCAAAATTTTGTTTTATCCTTAATTTCAAAGACATCAATACCTGCTGATACTTTAAAGCTCTGTAATAGATTTGTAGCACTATATTTGGGATCACATATTCTTTATAACACATTAACTTGACAAATTCATTACACCAATTGACAAAAACTGATTTATTTTAAACTCAAATATTTCTTTAAAAATGTTAGATAAAAGGTCGGGTCTAATTTTTTTAAGGCATTCACATTTTCTTACTTGTTCTGAAATATTGTTGATCCAAGGAAATGAAAAAATAAAAAAACTGATGATGCTTAGAACTTCCTCCTCAACCAACTCCTCTTCCTTTGTTATTTTCTTACTTCCTCGCAGGTGGCAACAACAAATGTTAAAGCTAAGTAATGCTCCAGAGGGAAAATATAAATAGATCAAAGTCTTTTGGTGAAGCCAGGGGGGGAAATAGGAATAATCTGATACACAAGGTGATAATTGGAGAGAAGAAAACACTTCACACAGTGTCCCTTGCAACCAGACTAGATTTAAGCATGCTGGCAGATTAAGTCATGTGTCATAAAAGGATGGCAAACCTTTGCATTCAGGGCATGGTGCCATGACACGTTAATTTCTGCAAGAGAATATAACTTCATAACCTCAAGGTGAATGGCACTGTTGGAAGTGTCTTGAAAGAAAAAAATATTTTGTCATCTGGTAAAGCGTCAAGGATACAATTAATCTCATTATATCCATCACAGTGCTCTAACGAGACAAAAAAAAACAACAACAACAACACATAAAGAGTCCCGTTCTGTTTTCTCTTGTTTATTGTCTTAAACACACAAATATGTTTTACATAAATGTGTGAAATTATTCTGTTCATTAGCACTCATATTGAGCTCTAGCATCATTAGCATGAAGTCCCCATTTTTGTATTGTCTGGATAAATGTTAACAAAATGAAGAACTTCAATAGATTTCAGAAGACAATTAAACTTCTGCACAATTATCTTGAATATCTGAAAAAGTAATAAAGCTAATAAATAATCTGAAATGAGGAGCTGCGGTCAAGTCAATTTTTCTTTCATACATCCTGTTATTTTAGACAGGATAATTACACAATCTTCACTTGTTAACATTATTATAAATCACTTCTTGGGAATGAAATAATATTGTAATGAAACAACATTTCTTTTTTCTTTCTTTTAGACAAAATCAAGTTAATTTAAAGTTGAAGTGGACATCATACTACAATTCCTGGAGCAATGATTGTCCTTTCATGGTATGTATGAGTGAATGAAGCAGCTGAATGGTCTCACGGGCTGTTGTGGGTGTTCGAGGGTCAACTGCTCACCTGTGTAGTAGGCAATCCTGGAAATATCTGGAAGACAAATGGAGAAATGACACAGTGAGCTGGTTGGTTTAACTAACAAATAAATCAACAAGTTAGAACAAAAATGAAACTCAAGCTTATTAAGTGAAGTCCCACATCAAGCGTCCACAATTCAGTTACTGAACATGAATTGCAGGCCTGCTCCACAATTTATGCCACTTTAAATAGATTAAAAATCAATCAATGTCCCGTTTACGCACACACCTTTTCACAGGGATATTGATTGATTTATTTATTTTTTTGCTTTCTCAAATCAATATTCAATTGTTATATGATTTACTCCAACCAATAATATGCTGATGCCTCACTCCTTAAAAGGGGAGAGGGGCTTAAGCGGGAAATGCCATAGAACAGCACTATTGTTCAGTGTTCAGGTCTAGCAGCTGTTAGATGAGGATGTTACACAGACTGTGCTTTAACCTTTTAGCCTGTGATTGAAGGGTGAAGCCCAACAGCAACATGGAGCTTCCCTGGCTGCACTCATTCATACTTGTCATCTTACGAGTTTATACATTTTCTTAGTTTACTACTACACTTCCAACAGCATAGTTGTAAGTCCGATGTACAAAGTAACCAGGTTCCTGATGAAAGAAGTTTTGGACACATTTACATCAGCTCCCATTAGATTAAAAATCTTTTAGCTGTAGAGGAAGATTGTCTCTAATTGCTGGGATAGGCTCCAGCCCACCCGTGTCCCTGAATTGGACTAAGCGGTACAGAAAATGAATGAATGAATGAATGCACACTTGTCCATGTGGTGATACACTATACAACAAGGACTAAACAGCTCCTGAGCTTTGACAGGAAGTCCAGAAGTAGCCTTATGGGAACCCATTTATGGCAGTGATAGAGCTGTGTGTTGGAGGTCAAAAAGGATAAGTGCCTAAGTGCTTTAGACACCCTAATGTACACACAAATACTAGGTTAGCAAGCACATATACACACTGTATTAAATGACAGAGATGGCTGTCAAGACAGATGAGGTAATGGTAAGAAGAAAACCCACACAGAAATAAAAAAAAAAAGAAAGTCATCAGGGTTACTCATGTTCGCTGTATTACCAACAGTGTAATATGAAACCGTAACAATACAAACTTTGTGTGAATGGTAGAATAAGTGAATTATAGTAAGGAGATCCAAATTGGACATATGATTTATGACGAAGATTTGTGATGAAGTAATGTTTAAGGTATAAGTGGCATCATGAAAATGCATTATAGCATTGCTCATAGCACTGCACATGTTTTTATGACAAGCCTGAGACAAGTTGAAAAGTTAAATGAGATAACGTATAAAAATAACTACATTAATAATACAACCCCAATTCCAGAAATGTTGGGACATTTTTTTGAATTTGAACAGA
This sequence comes from Leptatherina wallacei, assembly GCA_028567055.1. Lineage (NCBI taxonomy): Eukaryota > Metazoa > Chordata > Actinopteri > Atheriniformes > Atherinidae > Leptatherina > Leptatherina wallacei. The sequence continues at coordinate 17,215,803 of JAOXYM010000018.1, forward strand.
ATGAAAACTAAAAGACCTTTAAATCCCACAAGCCAATATTTTATTCACAATAGAACATACATAACATAGCAGTCTAAACTGAGAAATTTTACAATATTATGAATAAATTGAGCTATTGTCAAATGCAAAGCTTGCTACAGGTCTCAAAATAGTTGGCACAGGACATGTTTACTAAGTTGCAGCATCTCCTCTTTTCAGCAAATTGTCCGTGATTACCAATAAGAATGTCAAATTTGGATTCATCTGACTGTAGAACACTTTGATATCAATTAACATAATCACATGCTGGATGTTCGCCCAGCTGGATCCTTTTTTAACTTTTTCGCTTTTTCATCCATTTGTTGCCCCCATGCCAACTATTTTGAGACCTGTAGCAAGCATCACATTTGAAAATAGCTCATTTTGTGCATAATGGAAAATTTCTGTTTAGACATCTGTTAGGCTATGTATGTTCCTTTGTGAATAAAATATTGGCTTCTGTCATTTGAAGGTCTTTTAGTTTTCATTTTGTTCATATTTTATAATCTAAAAGATAAATAGAATCCTCAGACTTGACTTGATGTACTCTGCAGAAATGTCAGAATGCAAGTACTGCCAAGCTGAGACTTCAGTGTAATGTAGATACTATGAATTATATCCAATTTCCTTCATTGCCATAAATCATCCGACCAAATATGACACAAATGACAACTACAAATGGCTTAACTTCATCTGTTGTGACCAAACTGGACCACAGTAAACTGATTAGGAGCAACTCGTGATGACAGAGAATGTTTTAAAGTGCTATAATGACATCTAAATAGACCTGAAACCTTAAGACACCATCTGTCTCCTGGACACTGTCAGAGCTCCATTCTGTTTCTATTTGTCTTTCTCAGTCTTTCTGCCAAAAGCTACATAGCCTGAGATTGACAGTCAAAGTGGAAGTGCTGTAGTCTAGACTAAAAACCAGAGGAGAGGGTGGCCTTTTTATGTCTGATAAACATGATTAGACAGAAGTTGAAGAACAGGAATAAAAACTTCAGCCATCTCTTTAAAGAAATTAAAATCCATATCACATTTACAGCCTTGTATCACACTTTATTTGTATGTAAGACATAAATAACTTTTTTCACAATTTATCAATTCAAATAACGCCAATAATTCTACCAGCTAAACTGAATATCTTGCTATGATTTTTTCCCCCTCTGTAGAATAGACTGTGTTCTTTCACAGGGCTAATTACAAACCACACAGTTTAATTGCATCCACTGTATATATCAGTGAGCTGTTGGTGTCTCATTCTCCTTCACACACACAAACACACACACACACACACACACACACACACACACACACACACACACACACACACACACACACACA
>JAOXYM010000018.1:17217267-17227573 GCA_028567055.1 Leptatherina wallacei
CACACACACACACACACACACACACACACACACACACACACACACACACACACACACACACACACACACACAGGAAAATCTGCTTGTCTAGACAGACAGGGACCTAAAACATTTGTTCCTCAAGTTTTCCTAAAAAACCCAGAGCAGGAACAAGGATTCATTTTGTAGATGTATACATGAACACTATCATCTATCCTCCAAATGATTTAGCATATGTGAAACTGTTGACCAATCTTAGAGGAAAGTATTAGCACTTTAAAACCCTGTTTTCTTGCCACTGATGAAGTCAGGTTGTGACCAAAACACAAAAATGATCTGCCTGGCATAACCATGCTGCCATTACCTCCATTAATGAAGCTTGCTTGCTTACCTGCACGTTAGCAAATATTCTTTCAAAAAGTCAGTTTGTGATCATTGTCTGTTAGTTTATTAGCAAAAATGACCCAAAAACTACCAAACTGAATTCGATGAAGCTGGTGGATAGCTGCTGCACATGCAAAGGAGGAGCCCATTAATTCTTTATGCAGATCAAGATCACCATGTTGAAAGTGCAAACTACAGCATTGACCTTGGAGGAGGATGCTCTCTGTTCCATGTGCATTTGCACTGGAGAGACAGTATCATCTAACAAAAATGTCTGGGTGAAAGTGTTCAGATAAAGAATAAAACAAAAGACTTTAGAACATTCTTAGGTTAAATTATCATATGTGAAACAGAGTGGTCCATCTGGCTGGTCTTGAACTAATTTTGGGTGGGAAAAAAAAACATCTGCAGGACAGCAGTTTTATACAAAGACACAAATTCATTAGTTCTCCAAATCTCTCCAAAACTGCAAACTTGAGTGCAGATACAGTGCTTGCAAGCATGACTATTTTGAGTGTGAAAGAAGAGATTTGAAGCAACACAGCATCTCGGTGTCAAGAGAAGGAAATTGTTCTTGCAAGTGGAAAAAAATATATTATTGCTCAGTCGGTGACACAAACCTCAAACAGAGAAATAAACAACTAAATGAGTATGGATAAATATACCATCACAGTCTGTATATTTAATATTTAGCTTTTGTATTTTGTGACTTGACAATTTGCCTTCTGCATTCATATATCTGCTGTTTTTCCGTCAAATTTCATCTTTGTTTCATTTATAAACACAAGTATGTGTCTGCTTCTACTCAGTTGTTGTAACCAACACACTTCAATAGATAATCCTAGATAAGAAATTAACCTGGCAAACTGCTGTGCAAGGCCCAAAATAAAGATGCCCACAAACACCATCTTTTAAAGCTGTGCATAACTGCATATTACCCATAGGTTTTTCACTAACTATAATTACACAGAACAATATCCAAGTTTTTTCTTTCGGCCACTAGTGCTTACATAGCTTTTCAATATAAGATACTTTTCTTGTGTGTTTCACACAATAATAAAATTGTGCAAATCAACACAACAGTGACAGATTAAACTAGTTGAGAAGGAACAGAAGCAGATGTTCTTTTCCCACACAAATAACTTTTCCTGCGAGGAGAAGCAGCCAGCTGGTCTGCCTCGTTGCTCTGTGCTTAATGGTTAACCTTCAAGCTTAGCTGGTGTGCGTGTGTGTGGAAGACATTCAACAATGAAGTGTTACTGGAGTGTGCAGTCTTATGGTGCAACAGCACAATGCTTGAGGCACCAAACAAACCTGCCACTCACACAGAAACACACAGAAACTATTACTATCCTCGGAGGTTTTTAGCACAGTTTTGACAGTGACCCATAATTTGCTTTGTACAAGTTAGTGATTCTAACTTTAGAGCAAAAAACCACAAAAATAATTATAAAATCTTGTTTAAGCTTTGGTTTTCCACTTTATCAGTTGAGGTTGTGTTAAATGAAAGTACAGGTGCATTTTCTCTGGTTATTATTCACAGTCGGGGAAGCATCAAGCGATTATTCAACATCTGTCATACGCTAAATAAAATGTTTTGGCCATGCATGCTCACACCAAAGCACATACACACATAGGATGCACACCTCTCAAGATAAGTCCTACAAGCACACAGCATAATAAGGTCAAGTAAATGCTTGACTGCTCTTATGCATTTATCTGGCAAAGCGCATACACACTGTGGCACAAGCATTCAAGTATGCATCGTTCAGGTGCAGTGATAAAGCTAACCGGCTTACTGGAGCTGCACACAAGTCAATGTATCACACTCAGACCAGATACACCATGTATAATTCAACGCAACAGATTTAGCACGAATGAACTGGTAAGATAAAGTTAGCCTTCAAATTGATTTTAAATGATCCCACACATCAATTGTTTTCTTTCTGCTAAATCTGACAAAATGACCAGTTAAAATCACAGTCCCAGTTGTGGATTAAAGCATCTATCTACCGTTGTTTGCCCAGTTTAAAAAATGCCATTTGAGATGCGGAAGAGAAGAAAATCAAATACAGCATTAAATATTGAATGCTTCTTATCTTACATGAGGCAAAACAGAGGGGGGCTGCTGTGCAAGTTTTAAAAGGAATTCTTAAATCTGATTGGCTGGTAAACATATCCTTTAGTGTCTCTACTTCATGCTGTTAGATAGACTCCAGTTGAGCTTTACTAAACCTTGCAAATGCCTTCTACCACGCATAAATAACTGGAATAATGACAGCAATCACAAATGAAGTTCTTAATACGGATAGGCATTTCAGGTGAATTTTGAAGTGACATGACATGAAGTGACCATGACATCATCAATAATTAAATGAAAAAAACTATCTCCAAATGGAATTGTAAAACAAATGTTATTTATATAATGTGTGTGTTCCATAAACAAGTGTTTTGTATCAAGTCATATTTTCAATATTTTGTGGACTCTAGTGTCCTTTATTGTACAGTAGGTCAATAAAAAAGTGGATCAGGGAGACGTCGGGATCAGACCTGTGCTGGCTGTTTTTAAGTGCTATGCAAGGTGAAACAGCTGTTAAACTTTCCTTTTTCTGCTTCCAAACCAAGGTCGGGAGACAGAGATGGGTGATTCCTCCTGGGTGAAGCAGCAGATAGTTTCAGGGTTAAATCCCTTCACTTTACCCAGCAGTGATAAACCAGACACGGGATTCTGCTGTAAAGGTTTTGACTAATTGATCAGTCGATTAGTCGTGCACATCCCCTCGTTCTTAATCTCTACTGAACAGGATTCATCATATTAATTTCGTGGAGGATTTTTTCCCAAATCCAGATATGCAGGTATCCAGTGTTTTATAAATTATGATGCCCAGTAAGATTAACAGAGGTTTTGAAATATACTGCCTGGATTAAAGAATTTCAAAGGCAATCACATTTTCATGACCCTGCAATGGCAACATAAGGATCAAAATCACATTTGGCGTTCTAGCAAAAACCTTTTTGGTAAAAGTGTAACGCAACGCATGTAGTTATGCATCTAAGTAAGTGTATAAGAGAGGAAGCATAAGAATTTGAAAGCAATGTGTATTTATTTATTATTCCTTTATTTTTCAGGGACAATGCAAAGACACATGGAGGACAGATAAAACCACTGATGTATTGCATATAGAGTATACAGCATTAAACTAATTCGCAACCCTTGTCCCTGTGTGTAACAATACAGAATGTTTTCATCAATTATGAGTCAAGATCAAAATATATAGACTCGCTGAAATATTCACGTCTAACCTGGAAACAAAAATACCACAGGGGTTTGTTGGCTACAAGCAACATTCATGCAACATACACACAGACATGCTAAAAATCCAAATTAATAAAAATGTTAAATCAACAAGAACAAACCGTTTCAGCTCTAATTTAAACAGCGCTTCACAAGTTTGCTTCTCTCTTCCTTCTTCTTTCGCTTAACAACACTGTATACCTACCAAACTTCTCTTACAACAGGGTTTTGAGTTTTAATTTTTGTACACTTTTTTCATCCCTGAATTTCTTAGTGATTACCTTCAAACAACAGCTAGCAGAAATATTTTATATTCTTCCATCACAAGATGTCCCAAAAGATTATAAAACAAAAGAGCTAGTCTATTTAGATATAAACACACATGCATGCACTGCCCACATATAAAAAAAGGCAAATACACACCATTCTTCAAACTTTACATGGTGCAGGAAGTGAATACAGACCTGATTTTCACATGAAAGTTTATCAGTTTCCTGCATGAAGTCAAACAAATTCACATATAACATGGTGATGTATAGTAAAACCCTTACCATGATATAGTCCCTCCATTTACAGTCAAGAGAAGAGAATATCAATCCTATTCTGAAAGACTGCTAAATTGAAAAAAAATAAAAAATCCCAGGATTCTGTGGTCTTTAGGCTAGTGTTGTGCTAGGCAACTAACTTAGTAATGATGGTAAGTGTCGACTTAAGCTCACAGTTGAGCGTCCTCCGCCTGCTCACTGTACTACAACTGCCGCTGCTACTACTACTACAATAACCCACAGAGATACACAGTGACACGAGTAGTGGGAGTAAAGGGAAGAGGGAGAGGAGGGAGGGAAATAGGAGCAGTAGACAGGCTTTAAGCAAAGGAAGGGGGGAGGAGACGAAAGACAGAAAAGGAGGAAGGGGGAGGAGTGGCTTTGTCCCCCAGGAGAATGATGGAGGGGGAGAGAGGGAGCCAGATGTACAGGAGACATAGGAGAAGCAAGTGAGGAGGGAGATGCATGAAAAGAGATGGAAATACATGATGCAACAACTATGAAGTGTGAATTTCTTTCCTTTCTTTTTACAAAAACGGTAAAATGAGAGAGGGCAATGGAACACAGCAGGAAAAAAATCTGGGAAAGTAACAAGCGACCCAGCTGATAATGACATAAGGAAAAAAAGAGAAGAGTTTGACTTATTTAAACATTTGGTGTGGGTGTGAGGGCTGTGTTGCCTTTGGCTATTCTCTCTCAGTGACACAAATGCACCCTCAGGAGCCACTCAATTAGTCATAATGCAATATTCTTGACTCAACGCAGTCCAGCAAAAGTCATCCATCTTTGGTGCAAGAGAAAGGAGTGAGACGAGGGGAATACCAGCAAGTTGTTCCACAGACCTAACACATTTAATCCACTTATACTGTAATCAAATTGCATGCAGCTAGGAGAGTACGCTCTAACCCACTAGCATTACGCACTGTCTTGTTTTCAGACAGTAGTTTTTTCACCTATGGGCAAAACCCATTACAACTCAACAAATCAAGCAGAGCAAAGGTAATAATAAATGAGTTTAATGAATATTAATGTTAAAAGGTTGAAATAATATTTAAGTGAGATATATTTTCATACCTGAAAACGTTTGCTTTTGGTATAATGGTAATAACCATCTGAAGATCACTCAGGTTATTGGATACTCATCTTTTGCATCCCAACATCATTAATCAACTTAGATCAAAGTGTGAAGTGTAAAGTTAAGGTTCAAATGCAATTTAAAAAAATTAAATAAAATAAACAGACATGTAAACCATTCTGGTTACACTTCTATGTGTGGCTGCTTGAACCTGTATTTTCATGTACTTGTTGGTACATATAATGCTTGCAAATTCTCACATATCTTGCCAGAAGTAGAAATGTATTATCAGCAGAGCACAAAGTATAATTTGGGCTTTTGTGCCTACAATGAAGAATCACACATCACTGCTTTGATTGCAAGATTTGACTCAGTTTTATGTGATTGTGTGTCTGAACAGTTGCAAAATAATGCACTCAAAAACTTCTCAATCAAGCAACAGTTTTTCTATGTTATGAAATGTACAATACACTTGATCTCTACAATGTGTAACGTTGAACATTCAGTGGTCTACTGTACAAATGAAGCATGGCAGAAACAGCCTCTTCATCTCTCACACAAAAAGCAAGCAAACAGGGAGACATACAAGATGAGAGTTTCTGAGGAGTAAAGAAGATTAACGGGCCACTGGATTAGTAGGCCAACATGTCAGACACACACACACACTCATACACTTTACTCTGACTCATTTAGAAGGTAAACCTAAGCTCTGCCCTGATGTTTCTCTCAATGTGCATGTCAATACTTGATGTGTTGGTGTATTAACATCCCCCTCTAGTGGAATGCCTTGTCAAGTGATATATGATTCACAAGTTTCTCTGCACCCAACTTCTTTAAATGATCTTAAAATAGACAAATCAGCCATCACTATTGGAGACCATAAAACCTCCAAATCCACAACCTTTACAGTTTAACCAGTCTGAGAGAATTTTTTTTAGTCCTTATCCCTGGTCTGAATTTTTAGAATTGAGGGGTCCTTTCTTCAGCCCAGCTGTTTCAACCACAGGAACCAGGGGCCAAAAAGAGCTCTGTGGGAGAAATCTCAGCGCAAAAAAGGGACGTTGTGGGGGTGGTACTTTTGAGAGTACGAAAACCTTTAAAGCTTGCAGCACTGGACATTTCTTATTGGACGAGTATACAGCATTTTATTACCAATTTTCTGTCTCAGTCATCTCAGGTATTATATCCACAATAGCTCATGAAATCTGTTATCTTTAAGTTGTACCATAAGAACAGCTGTTACTGTTTGAAAACAACATTCAAACAGACATCATTTGGAAAGCTTCAACATGAATGAGGAGACAGAGCACAGGCCCCATATTGTGACAATCAGAGCACTGAAACAATCTCTGATTGTTTACCAGCAATTATGTTTTTAGAGAAAGTAAAAACACCTAAAACCCTGTGGAAATGTGTAACATTAGTTAAGCATTTGCTCGTGTTTCTATTGAGAAGACAACTGAGAAGAATGATGTGACCGGGTGAAGTCTAGGATGAGAAGTGGCATTAATAGTGACAAGAAAGTGAAGTTAAGTAATAAGATGTTAATTTGGTCTTTTCACAGTGGTTACTGAAGCTCATCTTCTTGTTTGCAGGCTAATCAAATAGTGCAGTAGGACATGGCTGTCTCTATTGTGGACAACAAAGGCATGAGTGGCTAATATAAAATATTTTCATAGCAATTATTCTCAAAGAAACAAATAAAACACCCAAAACCTAATGAAAATGTGTGACATTGACAGATTTTGTGTTAATATAGCTGAAACTCGCTTTCTTGTTTGCCGTCTGCAGGGCAGCAAGGCATCAAAAGTAGACAACCAAGTTTGCAGCGTTCATGATAACAGATGTATTTTTGAGTGACTAAATGTTATCCTCTAACTTTTTCACATAGTGTTTTGCTTTGAGGCACAAACACCCCTAGTACTACAAATGTGTGTAAGATGAGTAGATTTTTAAGTTAGTACAAACAGCTTCCTGGTTTTATTGTCTGGTTAGGCTCAGCATGGCAGTGCCTAGACTTCAGCAAGTACAGACAGGATGGAGTGACACTGCAATAGATTAAATTTGCCTAATCTACCCTGAAGCTTAGACCTCAGTGGAAATTCAACAGACCAAGTGCTAAAATAATCTTTTAGCTCTTAGGGGGGAAAAAAGCCCCGGGCTGCTAAGTTCTGGGTTTTATTGGTGGAAATGCCCCTTATTATGCTGGAACATATTCAGTATAAATTATCATTATCAGCTGATATTTTGTGACTCTTATCATTTATATTAGCTTTGTCAGTTTTTTTTCTTTTCTTTTCTTTAAACCTGACAAAGATGAGTAAACCAGACAATTGAAAACAATTCATTAATGAACCTTTGTTACAGGACTGCGCCTGCTGGTGACTAATCATACAGACAGATACATCAACATACAGGCAGACACTGTTGCATTATACCCACATCTGACCTCAGCCACGCTAGTTTATGGCACTGCACCGCATTTGTGAGTGTGACATCATGTTCATGACTTGTATCCAGGTGTTTCACCACTGATGTTTGGGTTTCTCCCTGCAGGCTATTATGACTGGAAGGATTTTCTGTGAAGAGTGCAGAATGCTTGTATGACTTTGGCTGTGGATGGTTCTAGAGAAGACAATGAGGTCAGATGGGCCAAACAGACAGTTATCACAGTTTTTTCAGATTACCTCATTCACTGTCATTAATGTACCTGGCTTGATCAACTTTCTGGCTGGTTAAATCCTGGAAACCATTCTTTCTATAGGGATAGCAATAGTATGTAACATCTATATGCATGCTCAAGAAAAACTGTAAAATTATGAGTAAAAATCTGCATTAAAAACTATATGATGAATTTGTGTCATGTGTAAACCTTTAGAATCAGAGTTGACATTATATTTGGTTGACTTGTAAAATAAATATCAATCAAGCTCCTCAGTCTTAAATGACAGCAATTAAGCAGCAATATTCTGTCACAAAATGACAGACATGATGAAGTTTCTGTGAAACAGCTTAAAGGCATACCATGTGCCACCAACTCGAGATCTAACTTAAGAATATTTTGGGTAAATTTAATACAAGTGCATCTCTTAAAATAATATGTATAGGTTACCAGATATGTGTACCTGTATTTTTTATGGAAATAAATATAATGCACACGGATTAAGTTTAACAATTATAAAGTCCATCAAACAGCATTTTTAAACCCCAAACCAAATATTTGCTCATTAGAATTTTCTTTGAATCCTCATGCATTAAAATAGCTTAAATATATAACTCCATCCACATGCCTCATTCAATATGCAGGGATCTATGAATATGCAAATTTGCTCCAACTCACCCCCTCAGCCATTTCCCTTGTGCATTTCCCCCATTCTCATCTGCTACGAAGCTGAGCCACACTCACTGATTCTCCTACTTCATGAATGGAGGCACAGGGGCATCCATCCATTTACTGTACGCTTTAACCTGTTCAGGGTGTCAGAGGGAGTTGGAGTACACGCTGGGCAGGTTGCCTGTCTATCAGGGCTCACTCAGACACAAACAACCACACATGCTCAAATTCCCCTCTACCATCAATTTAGAATATACAATTAACCAAACACGCATGCTTTTGGACTGTAGGCAGAAATACCACACTGACATGGGGGGAAAATACAAACACACGGAAAGGCCTATGTCCACATTCAAATCACAAACCTTCTTGTTGTGAGGCAGCCATGCTAATCACTACCCCACCCTGCAGCGCCTGGCAATGGGGCTAGTAGACTCAATACATTCAGAAATTTATTTTTGAATCAATTTACAGTGTGGGATAATTTGTCATGGATCTTGAAAATATTGACACCACTGACCAGAGGTTGCGCTAGAATTTTTCTTTGTCATTTTGACTGACAGGACAGATGTGCAGAATACGCAGAGCCGACTAACAATGAATCAAAATAGAGCAGTGACAACATAGATTCAGTTTGCAAAGGTTCACCCCGACCACAGGGTCCTGCAAGGGTCCAGTGTTACAAACCCACATCCACTCTAACCGTTATGATCATTACCAAACTTGCTGTGCCAAAAAGTGATCGTCTGCCAGAAACTGATTAAGCAGCCACGGGTCACTCAGTTTCTGTCGATGTTTTGGGTGCTGCTGTTCTTCTCGGCACAAAACCATCATGACACAAAAATACAGGCAACCCACCCCGTTGATTTTCTTTTTTTTCCGCAGATGGTAGAAATGATGATAGAAAGAAAAAGTCATTTACCGCCACGGTTTCAGCTGTTCTCTGCTCAGAAAAGGTGGATACTTAGAACCCACAATAATATTTTATTTACATGACATTGGAAGCAAAAGGGCCAGTGATAGGCTGGCAAGCTTACCAGGATGGATGGATGGATTGTTTACTCTGCTAATTACTGAACTGAATGCAGTTGAACATACAGTCAAAACATCTACTGGGTCAAAGAAGCTGACACTATATCTGAGGCATTCCTGTATTATGATCATTATGGGGAAACACCGACAACACAAGGTCTTTGCTGTCTGTGCCTGCAGTGCAGTGAGGCAGCACAATAAATTGTCTTGCTCAAAAAATAATCAAGACTTGTGCAAAAAGGTTGCTGCATTCTTTGCTTATACTTTTTTGAGGAAAAATGGTTTGAGCTGAGAATGAGATGAAGTGCAACAGCTCAATGTATAAAATTAAATCCAAGTAGGATTATGTGACAGCTATGGTGGGGTAGTAAATGGGGGGATTGCCTTATTACTTTCACACTCTGCAAGAACACTCATGGTTGGGCAGGGAGCAATGACAAATTGTTTTTTCTATTTTGTTCCATCACAATTTCTATTACCTACACCAAGGCGTGGAGGTTGTTTTCGGCGGCGGATGTTGGTTTGTCCTTCTGTCCGTTAACAACAAAAATAATAACGGATTTTGATGAGGGCTGCACGGTGGTATGGTGGTTAGCACCGCAGCCTCACAGCAAGAAGGTTGCTGGTTCGAGCCCCGGGCAGAGCTTGAGCCAGAGGGGGTT
>JAOXYM010000018.1:17228530-17240790 GCA_028567055.1 Leptatherina wallacei
TCAGAAAAGGTGGATACTTAGAACCCACAATAATATTTTATTTACATGACATTGGAAGCAAAAGGGCCAGTGATAGGTTGGCAAGCTTACCAGGAAACACAAAGTACACCAATTTCTTCACGTATTTTCATTTCTTGAATCAAGTTTAACTGATGTCTGAGACCAAACTATTGTAACAAGTGGACAGTTAAACAAAAAGAAAGGCACAGTTGGAGGTAGAAGGCTACCAGCATGTGGTTTTCCTGTTAAAAAAAAGAAAACTGCAATTTAAACATCCTGCAGTTGAAGCTCAAAGGATACCAAGTGGTTCATGTTGAGCAGATAATGACATGATTTTTACATATGTGCACATGCACATAAAATGTCTTGTTCATGCTCCTTCTCCTCCTACATCTTTTCTCTCCATCCATATGACAAAGACCGACAATTACTTCTTTCTCCATGCCCATCTGACTCATTTGAAAGCAACTGCGCTGACTGTCCACTTAAACACGACATCAGCAAACACAGAAGAAGAGGGGGCAACTTATTTACAATGCTTTTGTATCAGTCCTCTTTTAGAACTGCATTGGAATGCTCAAGAAAAAATGAGAACACATCAGAACCATGATTACTTTGTTGAGTCATTCTGGTAGTGGAAGGTGCATCGTTTCTTACAGTCAACCATAGACTGTAAAAAAAAACTTTCGCCACGTGGCCTGTATGTTTTCTGAAGAGCTGAAAAGAGGCTCATTGGGCGGTTCCTACCTTCGCCATCTTGGCAGCGTCAAGCGTCTCGTCATTCCCTGAAAACACAAAAATGGGTGACGAGGTGACGCTGAGATGAAGGCTGTGAGCGTGGGGAGTGACGATTGACACACATCAAACTCTGAGCTGCCTGTAGCTACGAGCTAACAAAGCTAACAGGAGCTAACCAGCTAACAGAGGTAGGCGGGTTAAAGCTAAGGCACGCTGTTAGCTGGCCATAAACCATGGTTGTGCTACCCTCTGCCTCGTTTTGCCGGTTATCTGGCAGCTGTCAATCAAAATGAAACGCCCCTAATTATGAAGAATTTCAAGATTATATAACATCTAAACAAATGAGTTATAAATAAATTCACTCCCCCACAGTTGTCACGTAGGTAAACGTGACCTATTAAAGCTAAAATGTTTTTTTTACCAGGCTGTAAACATGTTTAATTCTGCTGTGAAGTTGGCCTTTTTAACATGGATTTGCTCTGTTTTGAAGCCAACCAGTGGATGATGGGGGAACTGCAATTTTTGCCACTTCCGCAAAGGCTTCACATTTCTCAGCCGGAGGTTGCCGCTTGCAGTCAACACACAAACCCCCATACATATATCTTCACACCAGTACTCCAGCCCCATTCATCATAAACTGACATGCTGCACTTGTAACCTGCTTGACCGAAGGTAGCTTGCTCCAAATGTATGAATATGTCTGTCCTGGTGTGTGTGTGCCCCAATGGAGGGGCAAGTCATCAACAATGATGTCATTTCCTGCCATTGTTGCAAAGTGTAGTTGATGCAGCAAGCACATCAACATTTATGTGTGCATGGTTCCACATCATTGTACAAGGGTTGAACAATGTCCAAGCATGCACACATAGACACTCCAAAAGAAGTTAATTTTAGCTGAGCTCACCTGCTTAAGTATAACCAAACAAACAGACACTGGATATGGGGAAAATAATAAAGTGCAATAACTACTGATATTATTTGCATAGTCTCTCTGCAGTTTAAAATGTGAATAGAATTCAACACAAAATCAGTATATGTGGTTGTAAGGGCAGCTCTTACTCTAAGTTCAAACTTAGGTTAACAACTTAGCATCAAGTCAGTCATCATCAACTTTTAACAGTTGGTTTGAGAGCATATCAACTCTACTGGAGGCTATGATGTCATCGCTATGATGTCTGTGGGGTCATTCACAAGCTCTTTTTACATCTAAATTTAGTTGTTTAGCAATTGCTGTTAATAAAAGTGAACTACAAATGAAAGTCTTTAGAGAAATGGAAAGTTGCATTGGTAAGCTTTTTGATGGCCATTCATCCCTTTTGTTGCATTCAGATTAGAGTTAGTTTATATTTTGTGGAATTAGACCACACTTCAAAAAGACAGATCATTACTGACGAGCACAGAAAATAAACACTCATAAGCCAAAAAGTAATCATCCAATTAAGAGGCAAATTCCACTGACATGCCTTTACATAAACGCAGATAAAAAGTGTTTGTGATTCAAGCAGTACTATCTTACAGCATAATACAACTTCAGTTTGCTTACAGATAAATGTAACTTCATGAAATTACACACATTTTGCTAATCCAACATTTAAGGCTTGAAAAGATTTTCAGTAGACAAAACAAAGATGATGATTATCTAAGTTATCTTTGGTAAAACATAGTCATCACTACAGTACAGAAACACACAAATAAGCATGCACAAAGACACACACACCACCTCACACATAAACACTAGGAGAAGTCTGAGCAGTGTTGCTGCCTATGAGAGGAAGAAGGCGTTTTCCTTTATGCTCCTGAGGGACACAGCATGTTTTAGGATGTACATAAGTGCTCTGAAAATGTGTGGGGTGTGGGGTCTGCTTCCTGAATGCAATCCACAAGCAAAGGGAATGGATATTCATTTAGCTTCCTATCTCGAAATGCACAACACACACACTTCTTTTCCTCCACAGCTCAAACTGTATGCAGGACTGCAGGATGTAAGGGGATGAGGTCCATGTTAGATGGAGGCAGAATTTATAGATTCAGTATGCATATGTCAGCACTTGCACAAATATGTGCATACAAACAGTCAATGCTAGTCAAAATTAATAAGTAAATGTACCCAAACTTTGGACTGGTCCTGTAGCCACTAATTTTAATAAACACACACTGTGGTAGTCATACTTCCAAAACAAATAGCTTTGGTTAATCAGCCTAACTGTTCATTCATTTTTTCCCCCTCTTCCTGAGGTAAGTGTGCAAATAGCAAACATATATTTGTACAGGGCCTGAGAAAACAGCAGACCTCCATACAGCTGCATATATTTACAGAGTAGGCACAAAGTAGACAACTCACTGGGAAAAAATACTAAATCCATTTGCCTGAAAAAGAACACAAAACATATAAACAAAAAGTAATCAAACTGCAGACAAAGAAGTGCAGAGCTGTGTTTTTCTCGCAGGGAGTCACTTTGTTAGGTATTATAAATTCCTCATGACACACAGACTTGTATTCAGGATTTCTTACATGCCTCCACACATAGTATCTATCTGAAATGACTGCTGTCACTTGTTAAGAGTCATTGTGAGTCACTACATACTGCAATCTACTGACACAAGACTGCTGGCTTTGTTACCATCTTGCCTTTCTCTACAGTTTTCTCTTTCGGACTAATAGAGCGCATTTGAGTAGACCACTGATTAGAAACTGAGCACAACAGAATATTTCAAAATGGATAATGGCCTAAAACAGAACAAGGTGTAGGACAGAAAAAAGATAGTAGAGTTCTCTGCACTGTAGTGGACTTCTGTAAGATCTCTGAGTGTAGTCAAGTGTTTCTATAAATACAGGCCTTCTGCACTGCTCTGCAATTTATAAACACACTCACACACACTTATGCATGCACAGAAACAGAAACTCTATTAGCCTGCTGTAAACCTGCCCCTGGAAGAATCTTGTTAGATAAGTAGTTATACAACACTACTACATATGATGTAGAGCCCTATGAAATCCGCGATCACGGAATTGCGGACGGAATCGCAGATTTAGACATTAAAGACTGAAGTCATCATAAACGCGGAATATCGCGGAACAGAGCAACAATTTGTGTAAAATGTTTTTGTTTTTTTTAATAAAAAGGAATGTTTCTCTCAGAAAAATGCTCCAAGCGGGTCACTAAAGCTGTGGGCTTTACGTGCTTTACTCCCTCTACCTGCCTCCCTCAATGTAAACATGCTAAAGCGTCCGCCTGAGACACCGGCTAGCGCTACGAAACTCCCAGCTCATCCCCAGTTTCTCCACGACTTTAGAGTTTGGCTATCTAATGTTATGCAGATTTTTGCCTACATATGGTTGACTGAACGAGTAAGGATACAGAGTCCTGCACAGGTCCAAATTTACAAACCCACACACTTCCGAACGCCTTAAGATAATTACCAAACCCGACCCAGTACCGCTGTTTATCTGGAGCTGACCCGCTCATTAACGCATCCAGTGAAAGCGTGTTTATTCACCTTGTCCCTCCTTCATTGCATTATTTTCGTTTTTCATTCTCATATTTAATGTGACATTGTTTTAATCTCAGATTTTATTTGCCATGACAAAAATGAAACACAGCAAATATCGGCTGACAGTTTTTTTTCTCTCTTTTTCATGCAGAACCTGCAATGTTCTTTTAAACTTGCCACTTAACCCCTGCTACCTCTCTATAGTCCCTTAATTTGCTATTCGGGGGTTTTATTTGATTCAGAGGTTGCTGCACCTAAACAAAAAGTAATTTACCGTCCCCGGTTTCAGCTATTCTCCGCTCCTAGATCACAAAAACCAGCAACGGAAAAACGTCCCTTGCTCCCGCTGTGTGTTGTGTGGCAGTGTGGAGGGAATCCTAGCATGATCTTCACAAAAAAGTAAACCTCTGTGCCTGATTAGTAAAACTCTGATGTCAACAAAAATACGGAAGACAAAAAAATATATATTTTCATTCGCAACCCGCCCGCACTAAATGAATATCCGCCTTCACCCGTACTGTGAAATTTAATGATGTAGGTTTTGCGGGTTACTCCACTCTGTGGGTGAGAACTACCTGCACAAACACAAACAATGGCATTTTTTGTATAATTTATATGATGAAAAAGTATGATTCGACTAACTAGACAAACTAGTGTCATGTTTTTGCCTTAAATATGTTTAAAAGTGTGAAAGCATTAAAATTTTCAGTTATAACTGAGTAAAATGTCTATATTTCATTACTCTATACATTTTGTTGGGCTTAAATTTGCAATAAATGCTAAAAACGGAATTCTCAAAAATTAAAAACCGAAAAACACAGAAAATGGAAAAAATTTAAACGGAATTTTGGAAAAAATAAAACAAATTTCATAGGGCCGTAATGACGCTTAGTAATTCGTCTCTACAAACTGCATGGCGCATATCACAAATGCCTAACACAATTAGATTTACGATCACGTAACAAAACACTTAAAGTTAAAACAGATTACAATCAAGGAAGGATATTCCCAGAGCCACATGAGGTATGGTATGGCAAACATAAAGCAAAGTACTATGGTTTTCATCTTCTTTCCCAACTATATGTAACATGACATGTTTCTATATTAGATTATAAACTATACTGCATTTATGTCAGCATATGCTGCCAAATTTGTGGAAAATGGCTAAACGATATTACCTTATGGCACAAAGATGCAGGAATGGTATCAGTAAAGTTAAACATACTTCATAATTAGCCTTACTGATTGTAAAAAGTAATAAGCTAGCAAAATTCATACATACAAGCTTGCAGTCAGAGACCACTTTTTTGTATTGAAGCACTTAGTCATGAGCTAACCAAGTCTTGTTAGCAGATTCAGAATGGTATGTCATAATTGTAAAAAGCTATTTACATTTTAATTAAGGGAAAGAAGATTTATTTTCACAACTGATGACACTTGTAAATAATATCATAAAGCATTACAACACTAGCTCGTTGTAGCGTAGGAAGTGGTGCCTGCAGGACATAATCCTTGCAAAGACAGCTATTATTCAGATGACAGGAATTTGTTAACCACCATAACCCAACTAATTTGGTTTGACTGTAAATGAAAACAAAAATGAGTTTAGAAACTTCAGTCAAATAACTGACACATGAAAGGACCAATAGAATGTACATTGTAGCAGTTCTGGATCACAATCAATAAACCTTTGCTTAAGAAATGGAAATGAAAGCGTACACGACTGTACTTGTATTTGTATACTGTAGGTCTGAAGCCTCAATGGCTTCAGGATAGTGTATTTCATTAGCATTTTCTTGCATATAGAAAATGAAGCAGAGGTAACCAAAGCCCAGCATCAAAGCCATTTCACACGAAAAAATAGACAGAGTGGAGCAGTGTGTTTTGGACATGATTTCCTTGTTTTTGACAATAGTGAACTCTTGGTCATTTGCAATACAGACAAACTTTAAGCACATTTTTTTGCATTTTTCTTGCTCTTTTTAAAAAGACTTAAGGAGATCAAGGTTATATGAATGACCTAAACCAATGATGTCAAGTTTTTTTCTTTTATCAGAGAGAAAGACGTATTTTAATGCATTTGATTAGCTGTGTGCACTTATTAACTTCAGGAAATACATCCCTGGTTCCATAAAAAAAGTTCTTAGTTCTTTGTTATGCCGTGCTATGTCTAACTACAAGTCCAAAAACAAATCATATTCAACTTGAACTCATATCATTCAGAGAAAGGTGTTAGATCCATGTTTGATAAACAAGAACCAGTCTCTGCAGAACCTCTCAAATTTTCCACATCTAGTAATGTTTATGTGCAGCTTTTTTCCCCTCCCCAGCTGCCCACACAAAATTCTTAAAAATGACAAAGGAAAAACTGAAATGTTTTGTTAATTTACTGAACACAAAAGACTGGAATATTCCAATGGAGCCAATAATGTGCACACACACACACGTAGATGGGTTTTGTGCATCTTTCTTCTCTCAATAGTTTGTGCATCTTCTCTAAAATCCTCCATGTGTCAAACCAGACTGGTTGGAAAAAGCAAGGAAAGACACACAAGTATAAACACCCAAAGCTAACAATGTTACTCTGTGAAAACTAAGTCATGGGCTTAAGAGAGCTGTAAGTTTGCCTGGGAAAATGGACCATGTCAAGGCATAGATTTGGGAAGGGACACGAGAACATTGCAACAGCATTGAACATGCCCAAAAACAGAGTAGCCTTCATCACTGTCATATGGAAGAAGTTAGGAACGACCCAAAGAACTCCTGTTAGTACAGTCAAACCAGGCAAAAGAAGGTTAAAAGGCCAAGAGACCAATAGTTTCTATAAATAATATCCAGATTTTGTGGATTTGTGGTGCTAGTAAAACCATACAGAAGGACAACTACTGGTGCAACACTCCTCACCAATCATGTGGAGTGGCTGTAGCTCAGGGTGAAGAGCAGTCGTCTGCCAACCGAAAAGTCAAAGTGTCCTTGGGCTAGGCACTGGACCCCACGTTGCCTCCCGATATGTCTATAGGGGTATGAATACATGTGATAGGTAAAAGCACTTAGGGCCAGATTTACAAAGTTCCCAATTTGTGTGTAGTAATTTGCCTGTGCAACCTAGAATTTTGCGCGTAGGGCTGAACCACGGTTTGCGGGTGATTTACTAAGAGTGATTGCGCAAATCCGGGCAGGTGCAAACGTGTTTGAGATGCCCTATTTTTTTGTTTCGTGGTTTGCAGCACAGTGAGTTTGGAGAGAAGAAAGCGCAAAATGAAATTCGACCCAGTGAAGATAGAAATATTAGTGGAAGAGACAAATAAAAATATGAAGAAAAAATATATAAAAAATATTAAATGAAAATAATATATCAGGTATCCCTGCAGAGCCTCAAAAGCCACTAGTTTATGAGGACATAAGGAGTTGCTGCTGCAACGAATCAAATAGCAGACCTTGAAGGTGGTCCGACATCTACTACGAGCGCACACTCTGAAGCTGTTTATAGCTGTATCTGGGCTAACGATGGTCATTCATGCCCCGGTGAGAGAGATCGAAGCAGGGGTACAGACAGTGGTGGGGCTATCAATACCAGCAGCTCCAGAGCGGCTTGGAGAGGGGGAAGAGCGCACACAGGAGGTAGTCACAGCCTTCAGCCTGGAGGAAGGGGGTGCACTGTGCATATCCAAGATAAAAATGTGACATAAGCAAAAAGTGAAAAATAAAAAGACATAATTAATGTCAGATTTAATAACCATTAAGCTACAATGGCTGTGAATGCTCTGTTTGTCTTGTATAAACTTATCGTGGTGTTTGCTGTGTTGATTGTTTTTTAATTGAAGAATGAAAACTAAATGAGTTTCTTTCACTGTTCATGAGGAAATATTGTGAATCAGACTGATGCGCGTCTGCAATCCTGCAGCATTGGGCTGTTTGCTCTCATCCAGAAGCTGCAGCCAGTTAGCACCTGCTTTTCAAAAGCACTAAATATAGCCGCAAAAACAGCCACCGCACGTTTGGTAAATCCTATTGCGTGTGCAAAGCTGATTTATTTGCATCTACTCCACCCAGTATTTTCCACGTTCTGGCAGAAATTCCCACATTGCATATTTATTCAAGGAAAACGTGCTAAATGGATTGCAGGCATTATTTTGCCCATTTAACAGGCGCAATCCTTAGTGCACTCCGTTAGTAAATCAGCTGCAACATGTTTTAGCATGTGCTGTCAAGTCTGCACACGTTCTAACACACGCAAACCTTTAAAAGATCCAGCCCTTAGTATCTTCCAATAGGAGTCCTGTATGAATGTGTGTGTGTGTGAATGGGTGAATGTGACATGTAGTGTCAAAGCACTTTGAGTGGTAATGTGACTAGAAAAACGCTATGGTAGGATGACCATTCCTCATTAAAAGAAAACATGATAGGTGGTTGAGAGTTTATTAAAAGGCACCTAACAATTCTCAAACTATAAGAGGCAACAATCAAACCTCCCCTATGTGTTAAAGATTAAACAATTAACATGATGCATGACTTTGATGATGGTTTTCAGCATCAGAGATTGACAGATAAGTCAGGATATGGAAAAAAAGTGAGACCATTCTGAGTGTATCTTTCCATAACACACATGAAACCAGCTGGAGTGAAGGTTTATATATCAACAAGACAACCCCAGCAATCACACTATCATGAAAACAAAGGAGTGGCTTCAAGATAACTCTGGAGGCCCTAGAGACCCCTAGCCAAAGAATAGATCTGAGTGCAACACAGGATCGGTGGAAAAACCTTAAAATCGCTGTACGCTTCCAACCTGCTAGGCATGAATAACTCCGCCAAGAATAAGGGGAGAAACTTCAAAAGAAGAAGTGTGCCAAACCAAGTACTGAGTGGAAAGTATACAAATGTCATATTTTAGTTTCTTTATTTTAACAGTATATTCCAACAACTTTTTTCTTCTCAAACTATGAAAAAAGTCATTAGAAAAAAAATCTATTTTTAGATCAGTTTCAAACATGCAATATGACAAAAAAAACTGTAGAGTAGGTTAAAGGGAACTTGGCTGTTGGAATGACCTGAGACAATTAAAGAGCATCAGTCAATGTTAAGACAGCAGACAAATCAATTTAGTAATTGATAGGGCAGGGAATCTCTACATTTCTGGTCGATCATGATAATCGGCTGTGAGCCTATTTAATCGATCAAACATAGTCCATCCATCTTATCAGAGATCGGGTTGCAATTAAAGTCACATATTAGTGTATGGTAGCACGGTCAAAAATATGGTTGCTACCAAAAACATTCTGCCACTGCTGAATGCAGCTGATACAATCAGAAACTAGATCACTGTTATTTCCTATTTTTCTACAATAGCTGTACTGAGTAAAACATTTTTCATATTGTTCTATATTCATCTCATTTAATTAGCTTTTTATTTCTTTTGTATGATAATAAAATGTTTATTTAATCTTTAGTGTCTTTAGTTTTTAGTACAAATTCTACAGCCTTTTAAAAAAATTGTGATAGAAATCGAGATAAACAATATGAAAAAATATATTGTGATCTTTTTTGGCCATATCGCCCAGCCATAATAATTTTTTTATCTCAGTATTGCAAGGTTAGATTTGTGAATGTCTTTATAGTTCATCTCTCTAATCTGTCCAACAACATGTATAGTAAACAAGACTATGTAAATACATCACAACAAGTCATCAAACAATTAACTGAACTGATTATAATAATACCCTCACATAGAAAGTAAAGAGTAAGCTATTATACACGACTGCTTCTTTAAGACAGTAGTTCAATAAGTTCAGTTTGTTAGGGAGGTATATCAAGGTAACCAAACAGCCTTGAATTCGAGAGCCGTGGAACTGCAGACTACTCGGGATAGATTTTAAAGCTAAATGTGGGTTAATCCGGTGCACTAATTTACCGTAAATTACAACCAACGTTAGACCACATTAACTACATGTGACTGTGGCGACGAGTTTGTTGGCGGTGGGTCACCTTTTCAAGTAGTTCAAGTTACTAACAGGAAAACTACACGACCCTCTAAAGCAAAGCTATGTTTTCACAACAATTTCACAATGAATACAGTGTTAGTAAGAAATAAAATGAAATTCTAAAAAGTACATTTGCTCAAATGTTTAAAGAGAGGAAACTGCTAACGGCAGCTAGAGCGAACGTTAAACAAACCGCATCCCATAATTTCTTAAAGCAGTTGAAATACTCCCAAAAAAAACACAACATCACTCACGTTGACTTGCTCCAGGTGGTCTCTGAGAGGTTATTTGTAAGTTTTACCGGCGGAAGAAGCGGTTAAAAGTCGGTAATTAATCCGTTATTTGAGTTGTAGAGCTGGGAGTAGTTACAGGGAGGCTTTTCTCGCTACTGCCTGTCTCCGCTTCTCTCTGCCCCCCCCTCCTCTCTCTCTCTCTCTCGTCGCCTGTTCCTGCTTCCCCTCTCCACATCCAGCATTCCAATATGGCTGCTGTATGGAGCCACACATACACACATAGCATACACACACATTGACGCAAGGGAGGAAAAGCCTGGCCTCAGCACAGAAAACAGCAGCCCATGAATGAATAGATGTGTACTTAAAACCTTTGGAATTATACTCCGGTTGTGGTAGCAGCAGCTTTTGACTATTCCATTCAATCCTTATTAAAAAATATGTCAGAACTGAAAGTAAAAGTGATGCTACTCAAGAGATATTCTGTTAGAGGTTCTCATCTTGAAAATGTTACCAAACCAAACACATCAGAGTCTAAATTGGGTTTTCTTACCTACCCTTTCGTACAGGTTACAATATGATTCACCCTGTACTATATACTGATGTCCATCCACATGGTATAACATGCAATAACAATAGTTTATGATTATCTTTTGCACCTGGATATTTATTTACACCATTTGTGTTTGTAATGTAATGGGTATGTACAATATAAAGCTTGTGTACTTTGTACGCATCCACTAGACTGTGTATGTCTTATGCTGCTGCAATTTATTTATAATCTTGCAAAACTAGCAGAGCTCTTACATTCAAAATGTGTGCTAATCAAATCAGTCAAAACTTTATCTAGAGATATAAGTAAGACAAACAAACTAAAAAAAAAAAGAGTCCAACGCCAATAACGACAAAAGAACTGTTTAATTAATTAAAACTCCAAGATAAAATTATTAAGACTTTTTCAATTGTTACAAATTAGAATCTAACTTCACAATCAATAAACCTAGAGCTTTGGCAGCCCATCACGGTCAGGGCAATAAGGCAGTTTACTGCTGTGCTTGTGTTATTTTGACAATACACCGTCGTATGACTACTTCCTATGCATAGCAAAGATGTTTATGTTAACGCCTGCTAAATTAAACATCAAACCTCTCACTGTTTGACCCATAGTCACTCTATTTAATACCAATGCCAGGTACCTTTCTCCAGAGTGCACTGTCTTCTCTAACAACCGGATCAAAGTCGACATCTACTGGACATGACTTGTAGTTGCATAATTCTTCAGTTTGGACAAGGATTTTTATGGGCATTTTTATATTTTTAGGGTCTATACCTGGTTGATGCAAAATGTTTACCTTTCAAAATTTTTGGTTAGACTGTAGCTTTTTTGTGACATCACGTTTAAATCGGGTTTGTTGGGTAACAGCAGGAGAAGTTACTAAGCATATATCTCTCACACTGGGTAGCAATACTCTGTGGGAATCATGTTATTTTATTTCTTAATGTAACTCATTGTCTATATCTTTACTACCTTATAAAATGGTCGTAATTAATATCTAAAATACAATTAAAACGATCATCTAGGGTGAGTGTCACCAGGAAACACGGCAAAATAAAGCTGTATCATCAGCATAAGTTTAAGAAGAATTGGACCTAAGACTGAGCCATGGGGAACGCTGTATATATCAGCTTCAATTTATTTTCTTAGTCTTTCGCCACAGTGCTAGTTTTAGTATCCTCCCGTATTCGCTTTAGTTTAACAATAAATAAACTCAGCAAAACAACTAACATTTAGTTAATAACATCAGTGTTGGTCTTC
>JAOXYM010000018.1:17242210-17252272 GCA_028567055.1 Leptatherina wallacei
AGTCCATGACTACACCCAGGTTTCTGGCTCTGTTGGTGGTTTCTAGCTTAGCTGTCTGAAGTTGAGTGCTGACTTTTTTTTGTTAAATCTTGCTGTGACAATTCTTCCTTGTTTTGTGACTCAGTTTGTAAGCCCTAGTTGACCATATTGATGCTGGAGAATATATGATCTGATGAAGAAATCTGGCATGATATGAATGCTGTAGCCCCATGCAGTGTGCTAACCACTACGCATTCCCAAAAGCATTTTGCAGACCATGGAAACTGATGTATGACACTGATGAGTATGCACACATCCCTCCTCCCAGTTTAGTCTTTTTAATTCTGTAAGACAAAATCTTACAGATTATGATTCTGACTTGAGGAACTCACAAGCCATTTGACATAAATGCTACTGAGACAACAGTGTGGCAAACTTCATATCTAGACCAATGTGACCTTGAATTTTGCATGCCCATGTTCATCCCTGAAAGGTAACATGATGATAAAAAAAGAAAGAAGTCTGAATATCATCAAATAATTTCAAGTGCGGGGCCAGAGCGGTGGACTGGGGGAGCAGAGGTCACCCCTAACGTCTAACTTTCCCTCAGGTGCCACCCCAAGAATAGACTAATTCTGACAAATATCTAGTGTAAGCTAACCTTTACATGTGTAAACATCAGATGCTCAACAGCAAGTGAATGCAATATGTAATGTACTTCTATTTGTTGTTCTATATGATGCTATACATCAGTCTTCTTGATGCATCATTTATACAGCATCATCTTCCTAACTGCCTGTGTGGGTGATATTTTTATGTTCAAATAGTTTATGTTTTATGTAGAGGAGTAAAACTCATAAAACTACCAGATGTGATGACTTTGAAAAGTTAAACAGCCAATAATACTGAAGAAACAGTATTACTGGTTGTTTCTAGACAGCATTTGTATGTTTTACTTGACATTTGGGCCACATCTGCAATGTATTTCTTATATCAAGACAAAGACCGCAAAAAATCTAAATGAAAGCATGCAAATGCATATTATTAATGATCATTTTGTGGTTTGGACAGCTTTGTAGTTTGGCAAAATTTGAGGTCCATCCAAGGCCCATCTGGACAAACACAGTAGTAGCTACCATGCAATCTGAGGACAAAATTATCCAGGCACCAGTTGGGTTTCCCTTTTTTTTGGTAAATAGCACAACTTTAGGAAACTTTGGAGAATTAATTGTTAAAGATTGGGAGAATTATTAAATTCTTAAAAAATGGTAATGTCATATTCTTGTTTGGACTGGACTTTAATAGCATTCTGTTTGCATTACCTAAAACCCTCTAACTCTGCTTCAATTAATATTCCACAGTGTATTTGTACTGTAAATCTTGAGGGACCGCAAAAAGGTGCAGTACAGTACATATACAGTAGGTGGCACTGTTTCAACGCCTAATCGCAGCTCCATCAACTGCAATAGAAAGTGCTACTATTTTGAAAATTGTATCACCGGAAGTTCATGTGAACTGTCGCTGCCTAGTTTGACAAACCAGCGCCAAACCTGTGTATACTGGTTGTGAATCACAGCAAGCAGTAAAGTATGTGCCAGCGATGAAATCACAGCGGTGTGGGGTTTTTTTTAGACTGAAGCCGCTTCATGACTGCGGACTGGAACCGCGTTAACAGGCTCACCAACCGCATTGACCGCGTGCATCGGAGATGATCGGTAAGTCTTTAATTTGAACTTTGCGTCGGTTAACGTTAACTCTGGTCAAACTGTTGTTGTCAGTCGCAAGTCAGAGATAGTAACCTTTTAACGTTGTCCCAGTTCGTATAACAATTCGGTTCCAGCTTGGTTTGTTGACTTTTTTCTTTCTTGCTATATTGTATGTAGGTACTAAATAACAGCGACAGTCATGAAGGACCGAATTGTAGAAAACGGGATCATTGACATGTTTTTGGTGAAATGACAATGAACTCAAGATGTCTCGCCACATGAAACCACATGTTTCTCATATTTAGTACACCCAACAAATAGTGCACTGATTTAAAGCAAACAAAGGAGACCAGTTTTTTTTGTTTTTTTTAAAGTGCAGTTGTTGTAAACTGGGTAAAAAGTTGTGACATTTCTGTATGTCCTACAAAGCCAGAACCTATAAACCTTGTCGGGTGTCCATTAACGGGCATGTCACCCATTTTAACAGTTTGCCTTCATCCTGTGTCAGATTAGCTCAATAAACTCTAAAAGACCTTTCCTATCAGGTTGAGACACTGTGAAGAAATAAAAGCTGTTAAGTTTGCTACGAGAATGAGCCAAAACAAAATAATTCAGAGCAAAAGTAGAACCATTTATACGACTTGAACGGCACCAAGAAAGATAATGGGTAAAAATAGCCACTAATCCATTTATTGTCCATGGAACAGTGCCAATATCCAAATAGGAATGTAATCTCTGACAAAAGACACACACACACACACACACACACACACACACACACACACACACACACACACACACACACACACACACACACACACACGTTCCTGAAAATGCTTTCATCACTTTTGTAAATGTGCCTGTTAACCACTTCCATATTGAAAGCAGCATTTTTTTGTCCTGTTTCCCCCCCCAACTTTTATAAAATGCACTTACAGTATGTTGTTGTTGTTTTTTAAGTTGCTTTTAGCTACAGCAAAGCAGCTTCGTCTTTGACAGATATGAGGCCAAACTTGTTTGTTAAAGATCTTGGAGAGTCTGGGTGTCTCACAACATGTTGTCTCCTCAAAGCTGCACGCCCTAGCCAAGTCCAAACTATGTGATTGTTAGGAATAGTTTCTCCACTTTTTGTTCTTTTGTGAAATCTTTGCCAATGTGAAATGAAACAAAGGGGTGCACATAGATTTAAAGGATTTCTTGCGGTCACACACATTCATGACAACTGGATTTTATTAAATATTTGATGTGTGTAAGGGCAAGAAACCTTCTTGACATGTGTAACACATTGCTGCGTGTAATCGGCAACATACTTGCAACACAAGGTTAAGTAAATTGGAGGTTTTCAGGGATATAAATGTCTTAAGTGAGTGTGTGTTTTTTCCGTGACACAGCAGGGCAGTTAGTCAGAGGCCGGAATGGCCTGAAGACTGAAAGAGAAAAAGCAAGCAAACGTATCAAAGGTGAAAGACGACCAGGAACTAGCGAAACAAAGATGGAGACATAAGGAAAGGATTAATTTATAAAGAGTCCAAGTTAAAAGAAGAGGTAATGTATGAGAAAGGAAGGAAGGAAAGATAAATGACATTAAAGGGAACACAGTTTCACTCTGCAGCCCCTTGGATTTCGCCCGTAGCTGCAACTAATGCAAGTCAGATGTTTACTCTTGAACTGCCTGACTCATGTAAAAAAGAAAAAGACAAGCAGGACATATTATTTGGTCTTTGGATAGCTTGATCTGAAAGTCTCGCTTCCCTTTGATTTTACCTGAATGTGGGCTCTAATGCACAAACCATGGGGCACTTTGACAGATGGTGCAATGCTTCTCACAGGTTGTTAAAAAAAACAATTTGTATGTACGGAACTACTTATTAAACTTAAATACAAACAGGAATGATTGTAGGGAAAGCCAATGATAACATCTCAGATGGAGAGTGTAAAAAAAAAAAAAAATCAAAGTTGGAAAATAAATGAGCAGAAACTGATAGTTTGAATTATAGTTTTTAGCATAACAACTTTGGTCAGCATTAAATCAAGGCTAAACATTTTTTGAACAGGCTGAGTGAGATTAATTAGCATAGATATGAAAATGAATGGGAAATGGTTGTCAGGACAGAAAGCTTAAAAAAAGCTCAGTTACTGTAACTTGGTTTTCTTTGTGGTTTTGATTCTGTTGATAACAAAAGTGGTTTACTGCACCAGTGATCAAACTCTTAACATCGGTTTTGTGTGTGTGTTTATTTGTGTGTGAGATTTAGATGAATCTGTTATGCAGTGTGTGTGGGGCTGCTTGTGTCTCTGCAAAGTTGCGAAAAGAGGGTCAATGTGTGGATGATGACAGTGATTCAGCTTGCTTATAGTAATCTGATCCTATGTTTTACCAAAGTGATTACTAACTTTGCTGTTGCGTCAAACCTGTAAAACCCAATACATTTTCCGGGAATCTTTTATTAGTCATAGTCAACGAATGAAATTGTTGAAGCATTGCTGCAGCTTCACAGTGATGGTTTGAATTGAGCGATGTTAGATTTTACTGTTGGCTCTTTAGGACAGCTGTAAGGGTAAGCAATCGATTTCACATTTAATCTGTTAGATGTGTTACTGGATTTAGTAATTAGATAGTGAATGATAGAGCTATTCCCTGTTTGATAATTTGATATTTGATTAGCCCCTGTTCTCAGATAATTCTTGGATTTATGACATTAAATTCAGTTACCCAGTTCACGATGCTGTATTGCCTGGGAAACGTCCACAATTCCCATAATACAGAAATATTGCAGAAGGTTGACTTATTTAAACTGTGGTGATGTCATCTCATCAAAATGAGTCTAAATGTGTTTTGTGTGTGTTTTTCTGCCAGTGTGTATGCGTTTTATGTGATGGCAGAGCTCCCGTCTGGACTGCTGGAGGCATGTGTCGTGGTCGGAGCCCCTAGCGAAAAGCTTCGAGACATACAAGTAAATATACTCACTGATAGACCAAGCAGCAAAACCATGTGCATGATGTCAATGTCATTACACTTATATAGAGTATGCAAGCAAATGATGACTTTGTTCAAATATGGACTCAGTTAAGGGATTAATGCTGTATAGCTTAGATAATACACTTTTCTATCAGTCACTGAGTCAGTGATTTATACATGATTGGCTGCTTTTTTATTAAACACTTGTTGATTTTAATGTTGAGCTTCCCTCACCGAGGTAATGCCAAATTTGGATTTTAAATATGGCGTGCGTAATAACTTTGTTTATGCGTCTTAGAAAAATGAACGTGCTAAATCATTCCACAGATTTATCTCTTTGCATTAACGTGCTCATTTTGACAGCCCTAGTTTTTTCACATTGTATCGGGTTCTGTAGTATCAGAACACTTTTATGAATACAGAGAACAAGAACAGGCACATAGTATCAGACCGATATCCTATATTGCTATTGGTATAGCTGCATCCCTAGTATAAGATATACAATAAATATACGATTCAGTTCAAATACAGTATTATTATTTTAAAAAGTTAGCTTGTCTATGCTCTACAGCCAAACACCAAGCTTAGCTATTTGTTGGTCAGAAATGTTAAATATATGATCAAATGTTATTTTTTTTACTTTTTCCAAAATTGTTATATACACAACAAAATTGTGTACAATTCATGGCCAGACACTGAAAACGACACCCTTTTTTACTAATGCTCATGCTTCCCTAGACGCATGTGTTACAGTTGTCGAAATTTGATCAGAAAGTTATAAATGCATCAGACAAAATTCAGCATTTTCTGTCACGGTGTACAGCTTTTACAACATGACAGGAAATATGGTCTGTAATATGTACAATCATTTCAGCATTTTCAGGGCAAGTCACATGAGCTCCCTTTGCTGGAAGCTGAGGTACTGCAGGTTCATGCCCCGCCCTTTGTGTCCAAGGAGACTAACTCAAGCCAGGTGATTGGTCCGGCTTTCAGCCGTGTCCAGAGAAGGAGGAGCTTCATCAAAAAGGTTGGCCTTATTTATTTCTTATAACTTTTAAAATAATTATTCATATAGCATTGCAAACTTGTGTTTTGTGGACGATTAATCTTTCTCTTTGGTGAGTTTACTGCTCGATACCTACCGTGTAATGTGTGCTAATGCATTTAATATTTAAAAGAGTGTTAAAATAGTGTTAAAATAGTGTTTCTCATGGTTTTTTCTTTTTTCGGGGGCAGAAAAGACGGGCTAAAGAGACTAATGGAGAATCAACCAATCGTGCAGAGGTGTCATCAGCAACAGAGGACATCAGTGTTCCAAAGGATCTGGATCTCATTGCTTTGCCACAGCTCTGTTTTCCCGGTACAGAGTTTCCTCTGTGTCCACCTTTTAATATTGCTGCAAAATGAAGTCAATTACAGGACTGTATTCGCTTAATTTGTTTCGCACTGTCCGTTAAGGTTCAAATGTTTTTAAGCAGCGACTTTATCTGCACAAACTTTTGTACACCTCTAGTGCATGCATTACATTCCATCACATTGCTGCCTGGCTGATGGCTGCAAACTGAATCACTCTGTTTATGTGTTTATGCCATCTGATTATGGTTGGTATGCACTCTTACGCTGCCCTTTTATGCTTTTGCCTTATGTGTTTTGTCGTCATAACAACCAGAATATCTTTAGTGTGCTGGTTCTGGTGGAATAATGTTTTTTTCTTGTTCTTTTGGGCTAGGTGGTCTTCAGTTAGCCAATGAGCAGAAAGAGGACAGTTACCACTTCCTGGTTTTTACTGACTTGTTTGGCAACCGAACCCATGGAGTTGTTGTGCAGTACTACAAAGCTGTACAGGTACGCACATACAATTAAAACATTCGACATGTTGGAACTAACAAAATTCAGACGATTGTCTTTCTACTCTGTCAGTCCTGCCAGGACGGTGTTGTTCAAAACGGCCATAGATGGAATTCCAAATCGCGCTTCTTTGTACCCTTTGCTGTGTGCATCATCTCTAAGTTCCCCTACTACAATGCCTTGAAAGACTGCTTGTCATGGTAATAATTTATTTCAAATGCTTAACTCGTGAATAACCATCATGTGTTGGATGATGCCATGAATTTGAAACTCTTTTGACATTCTCAGCTTACTGGTCCAGTTGCGGACTGCACGACAAGCCGACTTTGAGGAAACGGTGAAAGAGTTTTCAGCCAAGCTTTCCCTGGTGCCCTTACCCCCGCCTGGAACGCTACATGTGGTCCGACCTCACACATTTTTTCTCTCCATCACATAACTCCACTCATCTTTGATAGATCTTGAGAGTAAAATGGATTTTTATATGTCAGTCTTTCAGTCTTCGTCCTCTTCAAGTGGTTCTCCCGTCCAGAGAGAATCAGGACAGCCCCGTTATTGACCTCGACCTTCATCTACCACTCCTCTGTTTCAGTCACACAACGCTGCTCCAGGTAATTAGGAACACAGGCAGCTGTTATCATTACAAAAAGGAGACACTTATGAAGTGGTAAATATTCAAGTTTATCCTCTCTGCTCCAGGTGCTCTCCTGCCTCCTCCAAGAACAGAGGATGGTCTTCTTCTCCTCTGACTGGGCCAGACTCACTCTGGTTGCAGAGAGTCTGCTACTGTACCTGCAGGTTTGTTTAGACAACTAGTTAAAATAGCACTGCTGTTAGTGTGAATAAATGTTCTACAACATCGTTAATCGGTCTTGTGTTGCTCTGATATTTCTCTCAGCCGCTGTCCTGGCAGCAGCCTTATGTTCCTGTCCTGGCCAGAGGAATGTTAGACTTCCTTATGGCGCCTACTGCTTTCCTGATGGGCTGTCATATAAGTCATTTTGAAGAGGTTGCTGCAGTGAGTACAATAGTGTAATTAAAGCTGTTCAAATATGTTTTTTTTTTCATCATTATAAAGGATTGAAAATCATGCTCAAGATGATGTGGAATATATTAGAAATATATTGTTTTTATCAGGATTTGTGGTGTTTATTAGACAACAAGGTTGTCTGTCAGTGAGAATTGGTTCTTGATTGACTTATCTGGTTGAATAATGGTTGATAATAACTGATTTTGTATAGGTATATGGGGAAAAAAACAAATAAGGAGAAATAATAAGCAAATATAATTTCAAAGTGCCTATTTCTCAGGGAACACATGGTTCTTACCCATATAGTCAACCACAAGCTTAGATGTGAAGTGAGTCATTTAAATAGTCTTTTTTTTATTGTCTAGGTTGGACTTGCATACATATTCAACAATAACTGTTCATTCTCCACTGTGTTCATCTTTATACAGTGTCTCACAGAAGCTAAGTTCACATGTTTTACAGTAGCTGTCTGTTGTTCAGACTGAGCCCTTCTCTATTAGACAGTGTTGTAATGAATTGTACCCATTGTACCAACAATACTGGATGTGTTGCATGTCTTTATCTTTGTATATAGGAGACAGAGGACCTAATTCTTGTTAATGTTGATGACGGCATCATTCAGCCTTCGTGGTCTGAAGCCATTGACCTACCTGCCATCCCTCTGGCTGCTGCAGAGAGCTTTATGTCAAGGTAATGCAAACAAAACATTCTGAAAAGGCAAAATTGTTTTGTATTTGAGTTATTCTTTGAGTGAATAAAACGAAAATGTAAATGGCTTGACGGGAGGGGGAGGAGCTTAGAGGAAGTGCCACTTTCAAATCTTGCTAGATCTCCAACATTACCAACTATAGCTTTAATAGCTATATATTTTGACACAGTGGTAGCAATGTATTGCATTGCGTCCTCTTTAAACAACACCCCGGTGAATCATCAGAAACTGAGCCGTAGTTCATCAAGTGGAATATGTCATTGCTTGTTAGAGCTTCCTTTGCTGTATTTTGTTTCATACAGTACCAAATGTTTTCTTTGGTTGACAGGTCTGTATTGCAGGAAGGCCAAATTATCATGTTGTCCGTCTTTCTAGGGAGCCATGCTGTTGTGTTTCAGCCATACAACATGATATTAGAAATAAGCAGAAAGTTTAATAGAGGCATTTGAAAGTAGCTAGAGTTCAATGGGGTAAAGAGTTCCATATGATTGGGCCTCTAATGGAAAAGGCCTGATCTAAATAGTCCCTCTTATCTCCTTAGCCTTGAGGACGCAGCATTCATAACTTCCAAAAAGAATATCACACTTGTTTTTTTCAGACCACTGCACAGTTTTTTACACCATCTCATTCCTTTAGGTAACTCAGGTCCAGAGAAGGACCAGACATATATAAATTATATATATATTTTGTGATTGTTTTGTCATTGGTGTTGGTTTTAACTTGGAGATTTCTGCAGGTTCATGTATGATAATTAGTCGGTTGTACAAGAAATAATTTTGGCACTTTGAGGTGGATTTAAAACTGAAATGGGTTTTTAATTTAAATTTAGTCTACCTCTTAAATGCTGAAATCATATTAAATCAGTTTGGATTGAATAAAGGCCTTTTAATAAGACACCATATGCTTCTTACCTACTTGGTATGTGCGTCCAGGGCAGAGTGTCTCCAGCTTCACTACGACTTGGAGTTGTGCCATCTTGGAGCGGGTACTGATGTCAATGCCCTTCGATCCCAGCGCAGAGACTGGCAGAGAAAGCTTAACTCACAGATACAAAACATCACTCTGGAGCTAGTGGTCAACATCTTCAAGTAAGTATCCTCAGACGGCCTGGAAATAAACGGTGGATATTTCAGTAACACAAACATCCTTTCAGGAGAAAGTCACTGTCAGATTAAACTAAATTTTCTCTCTCTACCTCTCTGATTCTCTGCTTTGTCAGAGGGGTCCAGGACTTTCTCAACCATGAGCACAGAGTTTTTAACAGTGAGGAATTCCTGAGAACGAGGGAGCCGGCAGACCAGTTGTTTTACAAGAAGGTAAAGTTAGACATTTTCAAATAAAGGCACAACTCGCTAGCACACACAGAAACTCCTGACTGTTTCTGTGTTGTTGTCCCCAGGTGTTGGAAACGCATATCTGTCACTCATTCCTGCGAGACAGGCTGAACAGGAAACGGGACTCCTTCAGCTGCATGGAGCTAAACATGCGTAACCATTCACACAGGTATGATGACACAGCTGATAAGCAGAGGTAGTCAGGCAACAAATGAGGGAAGTGCAAAGTGCAAGACAAATTACAATAGTTTTTATAGAATTAAAGCAAGTTGTCATTCTTGTTGATAACATTCCTATATTCAGAAATTGGTGAGAATCCTCTTTTTCTTTTGTCGTTTCTTTTGTTAACTTTTGCCTTAAAAAAATAAATAAATAAATATATATTTATATATTCATATATAATATATTGTGGATGTCAGAGAGGCCTCGACATGCTGGAACCACGGCTCCGGGTCGTGCTGCCAAAAGTCCGGGAGCTTAATAGTAGCAGCGAAAACAGC
>JAOXYM010000018.1:17252372-17272277 GCA_028567055.1 Leptatherina wallacei
AAGACACAACAAATTGAACTGCCAACCTTCAGGTCATTGGACAACCTACTCTACCACCTGAGCCACTATATATTATGTTTTTTTTCTATTTAATGTCGGATCATATGTAGAGCCTTTTTATAGCTTCAAAATCCTCCTTCAGACATTTCCTAGACAGGAATTGTTGGATGGTTCCTGTCTATAAACAGCTTCATGTTATCAGTCTTGCTGGAACATCCTGATTAAACAGCTTTTGTCATTGGAGTTCTGAAATGTCAATTTCTTTTCTTTTCCAACAATAATTCATTGTACTTGTGTGTTTTGGTTCATCGTTTCTTTGCATCACTCATCCTCTGCCAAGCCTCAGGTCATGGACATTTACTTTAAAATATCTTAGAACAACAGTTTTTAATAACATTTTCCTTGAGAGATTGCAATATTTATATTCCACAATGCCAGACTAGAGCATTAAAAATGCACATGCTTGTATGATGTTTGAGTAATCAGTGTAGAAAAATCCTGATAATTCAAGGCTATTCATACATTTTTCTTACAAATGTAATAACAAGAAATCCCCTGAATGTATTGCATTGTGTTGCTTGCATGTCATGATATTAATATTGAGGACTGCAGTCTACTTAACCTAATTAAAGTTCTCTCTCCCTCACTGTAAGCTTCAAACACAATGATAACTTTATTTTAGTTTTATTTAATAAGGGAACAGGCAAGGGGCCTGACGTATTCGCAACAATATAGACATCTCTAAAGGACACTACAGTACAGGGATTGCAGAATAAGATAATAATTGTGCAGAACATAGATCATACTGTGTCGCAGATATGTTTCAGATACGGAAAATAGACATTATTGGTCTTTGTATTTGTGACAATCCCATTTTCCCTAAAGTTCCTCCCTTTTATCTTTCTGATATGGCAGTGTAAATGTCACTGTCTTTATGTGGTGAATTAAATTAGTAATATTTAGAAAGAGTTTCACGGCCTCATTTTGAATCTTATTGCAGGCATCGTGTTATGACGGAGTGTCCCCGTCGGCCTCCAATGTCTGAGTTGTCCAGGAGCGGCTACAGCGCATACACCAGTCCTGATCACAGGCTGAGCAAAAGATTGGGAGCCAGTCTTCCTAATCTAGAGCATCCTTGCAGTGACACCACAGCTTTTTCATTCAACTCCAACAGGCCACAGTCGGTTAGGAAGATGACTCCTGATACTGGTCAGTATCACTGAAGGAGAAGTGGAAGTTATTTGATAAAGTATGACTTCATTTCTAAATGCATTTGTGTTCTTCCAGGGTTAAAGTCTCCAAAGTTACCTGTGAAAGTTTTCCGTCTTCCTGAGTTCCCGCCACCGCTGGCCTATCATTATGTCCAGAACTATTATTCTGACATGGTTGCGTCACTGGGGAAAGCTATAAATGCTACACCATCTGATGAATCAGCCCTGGTGGCCAGGTACTCTGGAAAGAATGGTCTTATTGTACATAAATATAGGCTAGCAGTTAAATAATTTGAGTAAAAACATCCCTTTTTGTGTATTCATTCAGTTTTTGCCTGATTTAGCTTTTGATTTCTGCTGCTCCATTATTTCTGAGGGAAATCTTAGACTTAAAAAAATAGGTTTTTGCTCACGAGTCATAAAAAAATGTTCATACTGTTTGATAGTATCTTTTGTTTTAATTAAATTGTTTCACAGTTGCATTTGCAGATCATTTATGTCATAAGTGAATCAAGGGACCTACAGATGATGATCCATCCATCTCTCTCTCTTTCCAGGTACCATTACCTCCGTGGTTTGGTAAACACTGTGTCCAACAAGCGTCTTGATGCATTAGAGGATTTCCAGAGTCTTTATAAGACAGATGCAGAAATCTTCCCTTCTCAGATGGTTAAGTCTTTGGTTGACTCCCTGCCAGAAGCTGAACGTATGCAGGTCAGCTCAAGAGATCGTGAACGACCATTTATACGTATACTCTGTTTAAGTATCTACATCACATTTTTCTTTGTCTCAAACCAAAACTGACCTCATTACAATACTGAGATGTAAAAAAAATATATCTGAAAGCAGTTTTAATAATGGCTATAATTGTTTTAGTAAACAAACTGTGGGCTGCATCAGAATGTAAACCTTCACTATCAGCAGCTCTGTAGTAATAAAAGCTGAATTCCCCCCTGCAGGTGGACAGACGATCAGAACTCAAACACCTTATCAGCCGGGTTAAAAGGGACCAGGAGCGGGAACGTGCGTGTCAGGGCAACAGGCACGAGGAAGGCACCGTGAAGCGCTTCCACCTGCCGAAAAAATACATGCAGCTGGATGAGTTTGTGAAATGTGTCCAGGAGTCTGGCATTGTAAAAGACCAAGAAACCATTCATAAACTCTTTGATGCTCTAACTGTGGGTAAGTAGTGTATGTTACAGTAGTATATGTGCATGTGTGGATGTTTCATCAAGCCTGTTCCAATGAATTTAAGTAAATTAATTAAAAACAGGCTTTTAGCTGTCCCTCAGATTATTTTATAGAGCTCCTTTCATGAACTCTGAAGTGTTGGACTTGTTGGACTGGCTCAGCATACACAAACACTCATGTACGGTAATATTTCCACTACACGCCCCTCCTTGCTTTTTCCAGGCAGTTATTTATTCATCAAGTTAATCACTAACTCACTGCCTCCGAAGACTTTGTCGTGCACCTTTTACTACATAACCGGGTTTCACATGACCTTTGTTCAACGCCAGCATTTTGGTTCACATTATGTAGATTCTGCTTGTTGCAAACAGTGTGAGTCATTGTGGAGCTGCAGTGACCTGACAGTCGTCATGTCAACTCCTACTGATCATGTTTGCAAGAAAGCAAGGAGTGGGTATCTTTTGTTTGTGAAATCTTTAATGAAGTTTTTGGTAGGAATTTCAGAAAGGAACCTTGAAACATGCAGAAAGATTAGAGTTGGAGCTTATCTTTCCCTCCACATGCAGTAGTAGGAAATTGCTTTTTCCATCTGGTTGGCTGTCATAACAATCATTGCTCTTTTTTCCAGTTGCAACCTGTGCTTGTAAAATTTGTAAAGACTGATGGCTTTCAGCTCCTTTTGGGGTCAGACTTGTATAATGTACTTTATGCATTAGAGTTATAAATATATTTTAATGGTTTTTGCAGATGTAGATTATTATACTCACTATTTCTTGTCATTAAAAGTTATGGATCGATGACATTGGAAGCTGCATTTTTAGATGTGGTTGTTCCAGACATGCTGGATTCTGCATGTATATATATTATGTATGTAATTTATGGACAAAATGAAGAGTAATTATTAATTAAGCAGCAGTTACAATATTCAAACGGTATTAAATCATCTCTTCCATAGAGCGGCATATAAGATCTGTTCTAGTTAAGGTATATCCAATATAAATACATAATCGTAATGAATGCTTCCAGGAGTAGTGGCAGATATCGCTTTTATCTTCACAAAGCATTTAGGAGTAACTTCAAGATGGAGAAGAAAAACTAACCGTGTTTAGACCGAGGATCTTTGACAAACAAAAAAATCCCTCTGAGTCCGTGAGTAGTGATCAAGTTTCCCAGGCATGTAACCAAACCTCTGCAGGTATTTCCACCCTTAGGACTGCTTTTTCCCCCAGCATAGTTCATTGAGTTATTCTATATCACTGTATAGTTAGTCTCTAACCCCTCCACCATAAATATGTGTAAAAATCCAGTGGATTCAGTTCTGGTTGTATCTCTGTGGGATGTGGGTTGGGTGTGAGGGTGCATACTGACATTGTATTATTGTTGCATAGTAAGGAAGACCGCCTCCAACTGCTCTCTCTGCAGGCACATTACACAGCTTGGAAATATGGAGTCGGCTTAGTCAACAGCCAGATGTCTGCATGTGTATGAGTGTGTGTGAAGCAGAGTTGTTCACTCAGCCTTTTCCAGGCAAAACGATATTGAAATACAGGTTATAAAGTCAGTGTCACTTGTCATGTGGTTTAGCTGAAACATTATGTTGTTACTTTAAATGTGTGTGTTTGCAGGTCATCAGAAGCAGGTTGGTCCTGACTTGTTCAGGGTGTTTTACACCATCTGGAAGGAAACTGAGGCTGAGGCTCAAGAGGTGTGTATTGCAAACACTGTTCCGGTTTAAAACACCTGCAGGTGGTACAGAAGTAGTAGCTGACTACATATTTTATAAGTGTGTACTAAAGAAAACACACTGCATCAGAACACTAATGCCCTATTAATTTTTTTTTCAACATTAAATCTAATAAAGATCTATTTGTAAGTAAATCAGTAAAAACTGATTCAAGCTTTCGGGTCGCTGCCCTGACTCAGATTTCTTGGGAGATTTTAATTGAATAAAGAATAACAATGAATGATTACAATCAGGCAGATTATGTTTACTGTGCTATTGTTGCACTTAGCTGCTGGTTTTTTCTGCTTTGTACAAAATTAGTTTTGTAAAATTACCGCAGGTTTTTGTCTCATTTCCAGGTGTGTCTGCCAGCGTCCGTGTTGGAACACATTGAAACCAGTGAATACGTCTTCAAGCTGTCATCCTCAGTTAAGACGAGCCGCGGCGTGGGGAAGATCGCAATGACTCAACGGAGGCTCTTCCTGCTGACTGATGGGCGACCTGGCTATGTGGAGGTGGCACAGTACCGAGATTTAGAGGTGAGATGAAAGGATCAAAAGTAAATGAATCAAAAAGAAAGATTTGTAGTTGCGTCTAAATAATCAGAAGTATAATTAAATCTCACAAAAATCCTTTCAATAGCCATCGGCAGTAGATACCACGCTCTTGTTATTCTTTGTAGGAGGTGAAGGTGTCCTCGGCTCCCTTCCTGCTCCTGAGAATCCCCAGTCTGAAGCTGCGTGTTCATGGAAGAAAAGAGGCATTCGAGGCCAATCTGAAAACAGAAACTGAGCTTTGGAACCTGATGGTCAAAGAGATGTGGGCCGGGCGACTAATAGCTGACCAACACAAGGTAAAACTGTCCCGAAGGATGGTGACAGAGATGATGTGAAAAAGATAGAAATTCACGCAAAAGCTCATTTAGCAGCTTATCATACACCTCTGTTACTCAAACCCTGTTTTCAGTGCGGTATCAGTTACCATGTGGTTATGTTTGTGTGCACCAGATCTCATGAACTTCGGTGACCTTTAAGGGTGTGGCTGAAATTCCATGTGGTGGATACGAATACTAATACACTAGCAGAGACGGAGGGTTTCCTTTGTGAAACCAGTCTTTGCAACTGTAGCATGTCTGTCTGTCTCTCACTTCTCTTCTCTTTTCCTCTCACATTTTCTCTCTTTGATTTATTTACATTTCCTTTAGTCTCTCACTTCCTCTCATTTGACCTCTGCTCACTCAGAAAGAACATCACTATTCCGTGTGTCTAGTTTGTCTTTACTGCACTATTGTCACTATTATAGCAATGATGATAATAAAAACTGTTACTGATCCCTGTTTTCTATTGGTACGGTGCAACAGTCCTCCAAACAGCTTCTTCATAATTATGTAAAATTGAGCATAATCTTCTCGTTTATGAGCACCTACTTTGATCATTTATTCATCTGGATCAATTTTCAGCAATGGATGCCAATATTTAGTGATTACAGCTTCTCAAGTGTTCAAACATAATGCTTGTATTTGTGATTATATCATTAAAACTAAATATGTAGTTCTTATAGTGTTGGGGTAAAAGTAGTTGTCGGATGTGTGACTTCTGAATGTTTTTAACTAGATTTTGGCAATTTATGTCCTGAATAAATTGATCAGATGGTCAATTAATTTAGATCTTTTTTATTTTCACAAAACCGTTTAGTATGAAAAATTGTTTCCCTCCCTTAAGTTTAAATAAAAGACTAGGAGACCCCTTCACCTCATGTTTTTACTATCATCATGAGGTCAAAACCATAATTAGCTTATTTCTGAGGTTTAAGATGTCTGGCATCTGAACGTGTCATGGTGCATGCAAAACTGTGAAAATGGCTTACATAAACATGTTTTTACGCTCATTAATGAACCTGCCTGTGTTAACTAACAAATCGGTTTCCCCAGGATCCCCAGTACATGCAGCAGGCTCTGACCAATGCCTTGTTGATGGACGCTGTAGTGGGAAGCCTTCAGAGTAGTAAAGCCATCTATGCGGCTTCCAAGCTGGCTCACTTTGACCGTGTCAGGATGGAAGGTATGGTAACTATTGATGATGAAAATATGATACTTGGTCTGTCACCGCTCAGTTTCTTTTGGGTCAGTTTTGCTGTTGGTATAGAATTATCGGACTCTTATTTGACGCTCTTTCGAGCAACAACTTAGAGACTGCTCTGAGACGTTTATTGATCTATTGAGTTTTATCTTTGTATATCTGTGGACACATCTTGTGATAAAGGTTAGTTATTTCTTCCCCCTACTTCTCAAGGACACAGACCTCTTAAGGAAAGATAATACACCAGAGCAGCGAAGGCAGATAGTTTGAGAGAAGTCATCTCTCTGGAAAAACCATCATTAAACAGAGGAAGTGGCTTCAGGCTTCCAACACTTGAGATGCAGCCTTGACTCTCCTTTTCAGGCAGTTTCACAAAACTTTGCACCTTGAATCATGTGACCAAAACATCACATGAGTCACAGATTCAGCAGGTAGGTAGGTCAGTTGGCCCGCACCCTTTTTTTTTTTTTTTTGCAGTAGCATGAAGTGATGATGAGCCCTGAGGGTGGAGTTAATTACTTGGATGGGAGAAAAATGTTTCCTGGCATGAGGAAGTGACACTTTAAAGAATTACGATCTATCAGGGCAGTCGAGATTTGTTGTATCATTAATTGTTCCCAAGATAAATGAGCCAACGAGGAAAAATATCATTATTACCAGCAGGTTCATGTACAGCCTGGAATGAAACCCATTCAAAAGAGTTTAGGAATTTATTTATCCATATGATGCCACCTTGTTTGGCATGTAAACAATCCAGTTGTGCTGGAATCAACCTGCAATGGAGGCGACTGTAAATGCTGTTTTTACTGCTGGATCTAACTGGGACATTCAGCATACGTGCAGGTTCATATGCCATTTGA
This sequence comes from Leptatherina wallacei, assembly GCA_028567055.1. Lineage (NCBI taxonomy): Eukaryota > Metazoa > Chordata > Actinopteri > Atheriniformes > Atherinidae > Leptatherina > Leptatherina wallacei. Next base: position 17,259,436 of record JAOXYM010000018.1, read on the forward strand.
GTTGTGTGCAGACTCCCGCCTACATGGTACACCGCTCATTGCACTGGGATGTAAATGGTGCAGACTCGCATGCAAGTGACCCCAACTACTGTCATGATGCAGATATCTCAACAACTATAAAACTGGAACTCCGTGTGCAAATATGCAACGTCTTAAAGATTTTGCATCTTTTCAACCACGTAGAATTATTATGATGTGGAGTCACGAGATTCAACAGACGCATTTCTTATTTCTGTTTTGTTTGTAGTTCCGATGATGATTCCCAAAACGACCTCAGACACACTGAAGCACAAAATAAACCCTTCATTGGAACTTGCTGCACCGCAGGCTGTGGATGTGCTTCTTTACACACCAGGTACACACACACACACACCACTCCTCATTTTGTCCTTTTAACCAAGCATTTCCTTCATTATTTTTATTAAAGCTGTGATAACGTGTCAGGTTTCTTTGCTTTCTGATTGGTTATCATAAAGCTGTGCATAGTTTCTAAAAAATCTCTTCCTCTTCCTCTGGTGTCCCTCTACTGGAAAACTACTAGAGGGAAAGTGGAAATTTTGAAAAGCCTGGAAGGAAACCACTTTTCAAGGTTACTGTGACAAAAGTTAAATATGGAGGTATTCATTTATAAGTTGGGAAACCAAGCAGAAAAAGAAAAAAAAAAGACCATCATATTCAAAGCTGTGATCATTTTGATAGCACAATAATTCTTCCTGTAAATCTTTGACTATATAAGCAATACATCAAGTATATTAGAAGCTAGCACCCACTATTCTGCAAGTGTGCTTGCAGAGTGGTGGATGTATGAGCTAAAACAGTCAAAGTATGTAAAGTTTCACTGTTCTATACCTTCCAGCTACTATATATATGTATATATATATTATGGGTGGTTCGGTTTGATACTTTAGTGTTACGGTTGGATATTTTTTTGATACAAAAAAGAAATATTAATGCCTTTTTTAGCTTGTAATTTATTGAAATTTATTACAAATATTTGTTTAAACTCAAAAGTACAGTTTTTGAATTACATGTTGGTGAAACAGCAAAATAATAAATAAAATAAATGTTTACAATGGAGAAATCATCCATCTTCTGTGGAAAACAGAGTATATTACAAATAAATGGCTCTTTCCAAAATTAAGCTAATAAATCCTTCGTTGTATATCATTTTGATTGACAGGGTCATAAAAATATCATCATAATTTATTTAAGTTAAAGGGGCTCTATGGAGTTGCTTTGCTATTAAACTAGCGATTGCCATCCGAGTCATCGCATGACGTCAGATTCTGGCCAATAGTGGCAATCTGCACACGTCACCATTTTCGGCCCTACTCTGCCCCTTCAGAACCTCAACGGATGTGAACACAAACAAATCAGGCGGTGTGGTGCTGGGCTGGGCTGACTAGGTGCTAGTGTGAAAGGGACATTAGTCTCCGCAGACTCCATCCTCGAATGTTCGAGCTCCCCCAGAGAAACTGAAAGCTATATTTTGTTACTATGTTTAATACTATGTTTGCTAATAATTTAATTGTATTACACCTTAAAGCTTGACCTATTAGCTTCTCTTTTTTTGGCCTTTGTGGGTGGCAGGCTGTTGTATAGCATGGCAGGAAGACTAAAAAAGACCAACAAAGCCGTGGCCTTCATAGACGACAATCTGGGACCACTTAGATGCATGCTGGTGGCAAGACTGGCCCCCACCACTCATGCACACTCATACTCAGTCATCAACACACAGTGTTTCTATCACAGCCTCCTCTTTGAGTTTTATGTTGGTGAAAAGAACACATCCCGCTATTCATGTCCTCTCTCCCTGCCCCTCTCTGACTCTGACTCCCTCTCTGGTTTGAATATAGGTCACTGGATTGAGTTTCTGGCACTGGACCAGCTCTCGCCCCTCACCACTCCCCGTTTCTCTCACTTTTTACTCCTCTGCTGCTTGTATGAAATACAGGATGTTACTTTCTCTCTCTTTTTTTTTCCCCCAACAGCAGTGGGTTTTTTTCTGTGTTTTTTTATAGCTGTGTATGCATACGTTGGAGGAAATCTTACCGTTAGGTGAAGCCTGGGTGGAGTCACACTGTAGGAAAAATTGAAGTGTTTTGTTGGATTATCACTTCTAAATACTTGTAGATATTTTAAAAGCACAAATTACAGGATTGTTTCTTATTGATCTGGTTTAATATGAAGATTTAGGTCCATCCTATTTATTTCTGCAAGCCCATCTATAAGCTTATTTAGCTGTAATTTACCAGAAATGTTTCAGTTTGCATGTATATCCCCATTTCTGAAAGAGTAGGTACTGGGAAATGTAAGCCAAAAGCTTGTAATAAGGTATTGTGCAATAACTGGTGTGTGTTTGTGTGTTCTCCAGGTCAGTTATGGGTGTGTGTGGGTGGTGGAAAGGTGATGGTGTTTGATGCCTCTAGCTGGTCCCTCACACACACCTGTCAAGTTGGGAATGCAAGACTGGTAAGACAAACACATGAACTGCATCCAGGCACACAGCGGCCCTTGTTGCAAACACAAAATACGCTCCCAAAAACACTTATGAGCATCAGAGACAAAAATATACAGACGTATGGCTGTCTATTCATCTCCTGATTTCTGAGAAATGAGCAGGAAGTCATGATGAGGTCAGTTAAACACAGGTTAAGACAAAGAGAATTGAAATGTATTTGAAGGAGGAATAAAATGAGCATGAAGCAGTGTGTCTCCTGTGACTAACCCGATTCATCCTGTTTTATCACCCTTGTCTGTTTTACTGAAAGAGTGCAAGTCACCTTTTAGTCACAGCTAAAAGGGATTTTTCCATTAAACCACACCAGAACTTTTTTTTGTTTTAACATTCTGTCCAAATTTTGAATATATTACTAGTTCTAACATGTAGAGTAAATGACCATAAATCATATTTGTACTAAAAATAAATCTTTTAGTGAAGTCAGTGAATTGGTTTGCGTGGCCTGAGCTTCTTAGACTTGAAGCCACGCCCCAAAAATAATCAAATAAATTATAAACAAATAAATAATGAATAATAAAATTCTCAAATTTTGTATTTTTTCCTCATCTTTAGTTGATCTGTGTTTTTCATTTGTTCATTCATAATTTTTTTGGATGTTTTTTTTCAATTCAGCTTTATTTGTATAGCGCCAATTCACGACAATGTTGTCTCAGGGCGCTTCACAGACAATCAGTTTGAGCCAATCTGATTGTCATTCATTGATTCATACAAGCCAATTCATAACAAATAGCCTAGCTAAGGAAACCAACAAACTGCATCGAATCTAGTCTTCGATCCAATCCCCATCCTGAGCATGCTAGAGGCAACTGTGGAAAGGAAAAACTCCCTTATAACAGGAAGGAAAAACCTCCAGCAGAACCCGGCTGAGGGAGGGCGGCCATCTGCCTCAACCGGTCGGAGTGGAGAGGACAGGAAGAGAGACAAAACAACATCACATTTGATCCAATGAGATCTGCTGAGAGAGGAGAAATACGTTAATGATGGCAGTACTGTCACATGTTTCTACATGAGAGATAAGGAGCAGAGAGATGAGGATGAAAAGCCCAGTGCATCATGGGATGTCCCTCAGCAGTCTAAGCCTATGCCAGCATAACACTGATCTGGTTAAAAGGCAAAAAGACAGATGTATGAAAGAGTTCCCCATATAGCAGAAAGGCTGCACTGAATGTGAGTTCCCCCATCACTAAATAAAACCACGTGGTCTAAACAGATCTACCAGATTCACATCTTACACAGACCACTGACATCAAACACAAATAAAACTGTTATCTGTTTCTGGTATTTTTGCTTCTGTTGTTTCACATCAAACTTCAAACATCGCCACCAAGCTTGCAAGAACACGTTTCGCTCCCTCTGTGCAAACTTTAATAACAACATATAAACCAGTGAGAGCTAGCAGGAGCTCTTTTAAGCTCCCTGAGGTTCGCATTTTAAGGCGGATGAGTGTAAAGTTAAAAGGCTCTTAATAGAATGAGTTTAATCACTAACACGCTGGTTACAGTCATACACGTAAGCTCTCTGTTTGCATGTATGTGACAGAGACTGAGTATGTATTTTGTCTTTCCAACCATTATTTCTTCACTAGCAGATTGCTGATTAAAGTAGCTTCTCAAAAGAAAATAACAGTGAAGTGTTTCTCCACTTTTACTGAACACTACTCAATGGTTTTGTTGGTGAATGTGAAACAAACTGAAGTAACAAGTTGACTGTTAGGATTGTATTAGTGTGTTGTGCCATCTAGTGGAGAAGTTATGTACTACACCATGAATCTCAAGAATTACACTTAATAATTCTGCCAATTATTTCCTCTATTAATTTATATTTATTATTTGGTGCATAATGTCAGAAAATAAGTATGGCAGCTAAACAAGGCGAAGATCAGTAAACAGACAAGAATTTAGATGTTTTTACTTCTTCAAAAAAAGACAAGGTGTTTTGTCCACCTTGATAAATCACGAACTGATTTATTCCACCAGTTGATCGCTTATATTTTTCAACATGAAACGAGTGAGTTTTCTATAAATGCTAATACAGCTGAAAATGTAAAAGTGTGCATCTAAACAATTATATTGCCTTATAACACTTCTTTTAGTCAAGTTTTCATAAAACTTCTTCATCCGGAAGTCTCATTTTAATGTTTAGTCTCAAAGCTGTTTCTTTTTATTTGTGGACACTCTGTTCTTACTATTTTCCTTGCCACAAGACTTTTAATCAGTTTGGTGTCTCTGTTTTCAGAACTGTATGCTGGGAGTTGACAAGGATCAGGTCTGGATGGGCTCTGAGGATTCTGTTATCTACATTATCAGCATGGTGGCCATGGTCTGTAATAGACAGCTGACTGAACACAGGGCAGAGGTCACTGGACTGGCAATCGACACTGAAAAATACAGGTAGCAGACACAGCTAGTGTCACCATTTAGTGTTGCAACAAGTGACTGAGCTTAATCATCAGTATTGTAAAAACAAATAATTTTATAAATGGCATTTTGTATTTAAACAGTAACTATGACTTGTATATACATGCTAACGTAGTTAGGAAATACCACATTCATGCTCCATACTCCAACATTGTTATTCTCCAACGCTATTGGAAATAAGAAGAAGAGCTCTCTTAAAAATCGCAGTCAGAATCAGATTTTTAAAGATGCTGTTCCTCTACATGACTGTGAATAGTGACTATGCTCTGTGTCTACACATGCAGGAAGTCTTTTCTATGTAAGGGTGGAAACGTGAACAAAAGGTCATTAAATCAAACAGAAGGGCACAATTCTCCACTGCTATGACTATAGTTCATCCTGTTGTCTCAGTTATTTTATGTATGCTGGCAGCCCAGAACGTTTCTGATTTGGATTTGTGGTTCTGTCCATGAATTTCATATGAAATAGTCATAGCTACAAATAAACAGCTGTAAAGAAATTCAGTTTCAGGTGCTAAAAAAAGGGAGGAATTAGCAATTGTGCTTCCGTCAATCTTTTTTCTACCTGAATACTGGTGTCTGCAGTGGTAGAATATTTACTCAAAATGTTTTAATAAGCACAAATGTTCTTATCACAGTTATGATACAAAACACACATTATTTTCTTTATTTCTGTTTGTTTGACGTGATGGTTGATGACCTCAACCTGTCTCCCATTCAGCTCAGACTACCACACACCAATCTTTTAGAAACATTTACCTCGTCTGCAGGTCAACCATGGACATTTGGTACCGATTCATTTCATAGGCTCAATCTGTTTGTTTTTTTTGTTTTTTTTTGTCAACACCAGAAAGGAAACAGCCAACAGGTTTGTACTTCTGTAAACTCACATAATTACATAAACTACTCTACTCTAAGGCAGAGAAACATAGTTTGATTTATTTGTTTTTTATTCATTCATTTTATAATGCGCCCCCTAAATAAACTAAACGAAAAGAACTAATAAAGTGCCAAACTGATTAACAGTGTAGGTAGTAGCTCCATAGATTCGGTTTTTATTTATTTATTTTTTTAGAATTGAATTTACCCATTTACATAACACCGACATTATACCAAAGAAGGCCAGAACAACACCTTTCACAGGTGAAGGCTAGATTGTTTTAACAATTTTACTACTTTTATTTCTAAACTATACTTTGAAACTTTAAGTCATGTAATTCAAATTGCACTACCTAAGCTGAAGTACCGTAGTTTTTTCTTTTTTTACTGCAACAATATGTTTGTCTTTCAGTCAAATATGCGTTTTGTTCTTCAGCCAAAAGGTGGCGTATTCCTGCAGTGCAGAGGGAGCCATCATGGTGTGGGACGTCTCTACTCTACAGGTCAGTTTAAAACCAGCCGTTGTTTACTGTCTGATGGTGAATAGACTCTACTGTTCCCCGATCATTACAAGCAGAAATGTTGTGAAGTTATAGAATAATCCGTTCAAAGCACTGACCACCTAAAAACATCCCTCAGGTGAAGAGGCACTTCCGGCTCTCCTGTGATCGCCTGCAGTCTGTCCACATCTGTAATGGATCTCTCTGGTGTTGTAAGTTTTGCTGTTGCTGGCATATTAAAGCAGGAAACATGATGTAACAGCAGACACTAAGTGCTCTCTGTCTCACTCCTTGCTTTAGGTGCGAGGGACAGTATAATGGAGGTGTGGAGGAATGGCTCATTAAAACATCGTATGAATTTGCCAGACCAGCAAAGAGCCACATTCAGCTCTGCACTGCTCCTAACTGATGTAACACAAACTCACCTTTCTTTTCTGTTCTTTTTTTTTTTTTTTTTTTAACTGTACACAAATTTGACCTCAGCTCCTTAATGCTTTTGCTTGTTTTTTTGCATCAGAAAGAGGAGATATGGAGTGTGTGTGCAGACTCTGCAGAAGTGTGCATTTGGTACATTAAAGATACGAGCAAGCCGTCCCACCGCATGACATTACAGGACTGCACCGGATGCTACTGCATGATTAAAGTTAAAAACCAGGTTAGTATGTAACAATAATGCACAGATGGAATCTAAACTGTGGTGTCAACCTTCCTCTAAACCTCCTCTCTTTCCAGATGTGGATTGGGGGTGTTGGTCGCAGTTCAACCAAAGGGAAGGTTTACATCATTGACACAGAGCGCTATGAGGTTCTGAAGGAGCTCCACGGCCACAGTGACATGGTGACGGCGCTGTGCTCCACTGAGGACCGATACGTCCTCAGTGGAGCTGGAAAACATGACGGAAAGATCGCCATCTGGAAAGTGGAATAGAGAAAACTTGAACTTCTTAAAGCTGCAGATCTGCTAAGACATGAAGCACGAAGGATCTCAGCAACCTGGAAAACTAAGGGAAGATCTGCAAGGAGAAAAGCATCTCAACCTCTTTCGTGGGTATATGAAGGAATCACGTGTTGGTCTTGTGAAGCAACATGTTTACATGTAGTATCATCTGCAGTGCAGCTTTTCCTGCTTGTTATGAAAACTAGCACTGACAGAACTGATATGTTATTTTTCAGGAAGATGAAGGATAAGTGACTGAAATATAAAGACTGAGCTCAAATTCTCCTTGGTAGTATTTAATTCAAAGTGCCTCACTTTACTATAGCTTTATACATGTGCTGTGCCAGTGAGACAAGTGAGAACGATGTGTAACTTAGCCTCAGCTCCAGCTGTGTTTGAGAAGAAAATGTGTAACCCAGTGGAGTCAAACTACCATGAAAACAAAACTGAGATTGGAGATTTCACCCTCACTGTTGGACAGCCCCAAAAGAAGTTTGTTTTAATGGAAATGATGCTTTAATTGATGTGTAATATGATCAAACATGGTGATGGGAACTGGACTTGAGAAATAGGTGTATGCCAGAGAATCTCTACAAAAACGTGATATAGTCTTGAAATATGTTGAACACACAGGATAAGCTGACAGTAGTTGCAGCTTTAGCCAGCCACTTGTCTCATTGTTGTTTTTATTTACCTTCCTATAGGAACAGTTTTACCTGTTGTACCAGCAGTTCCCGCTGAAGAAAACCAGCAAAATTGTCAATTTTTTCCCCCAAAGATAGTCATATACTGAAACATTTACTTTTATATTCAAGCTTCTCAAATGTTAAAATATTTTTATATTCGCTAGATGCTTGTTTTCTAACTAGATGTTCTTCTTGTACAGTGTTATATGTATTACTGAAACTGATTCTCCACATATGGAGAGCATGAGGTTTTTTCATAATTTCTTTTCCTTCCCAACACTTTAAGAACACTTTAGAAAGTCACTTTATTCCTTGGAGAATAGGTTTTACATTTAGGACACGTTATCATCTGAGGTTTAAAGTTTCTACTTTTTATTAGTTTATTTATACACTGTATATTACCAAAGAACACAACATGGATCTTGTTTATAACCTGAAATGACAGTGGAACAACTCAACAACTTTATTTATTTAAATGAATTTTGTTTCATTAACTTTTGTAATACTTGACAAGAAACTGTATTTTATATTCAAGACCATTAACACAAAATTTTAACCTGCTGTCAATATACGTTTATAAAGGAACCATTGAGTTTGTTGTCTTTTTAAATATTTTTCTTAAAGAAGCTTAAGATTACTTTGTATGACTACTTACTTTGAATTGCAATGTTTTTTTTTTAATGCAGCAATGACTGTTAGACTACAACTATTAAAAGAAAGAGAAAAATCCTCTCTTGTGACGGGTAAAAACTGCGTGTTTTAAGGGATCACAGGCCACAAAGGTGGAAAAACTCTTTATTTTATTTTTTTATTTCTAAAGCATCTACATACATAAGTTTCCGACCTTAAAACTGTGCTTCTGACTCATTTTGGGGGCACACAGACTTTCATTATACACATTTCTGGAAGAGTTAACATCATGCTGGCTTTTACTTGCTTATGAGTGCTCATAGAAGAGACCGGGTGCCAGACGGATGTTGAATTAGCCTTGGTTAGGGGGTGCTGAATTGGTCAAATCTGTTCAAGTTCAATAGTGCAGCTTGAAATCAGTTTATGGAGTTTCAAAGTTGTACCCCTGCCCCAGAGCCACATACTGTATGCAGATTAATTTCTTGATTTCATGAAGACAAATCTGCATTTGTAAACATTTTATGTACTTTCCTGAGTTCACCACAAGAGGGCGAGGTTTGATACTAAAAGAAGATGCAGGGGATACAGACTGCTGATCAAATGAGAGAAATTTTACCAACTAGAAAAAAACATAATATAGTTCAAATTATATCTGATTTTTAATCATTAATAAAAGTTTTTTTTAAATATACTATCAAAACATCAGAAAATTGTTAGACCATTTTCGAGAGGCTAAAGCCATGACATGACACATACTTTATCAACCCCCAGAGGGAAATTATAACATTATCATTACGATCTTGCTATTCATCCTGAAACATGAACATGAAATTGATATTTTTATGTTGTGATAAATTTCAGTAAATTGTTGCATTAAAGTGTAAAATATGACAATTTAGAATATACCGTTGTTGCCATATCAATTAAGTCACTGATTAGTTGTTGACTCAAATAATCATTTAATTTCTACGATTTAAAACATGCTGCAGGAGATGAAAAAGCTGCTTGACTCCCTGCTTGTGTTTCAGGGTGGACGACTAAACAAACTTGAGTACGCCCTGCTCAAGTGTTCTTGAGCAAAACACAGAGTCCCTGCAGGGCTGCTGATCCATGAATGACCTCCCTGTGGAGTTGATGGAGGTGTTTTTCACCTTAAGGCATCAACTGTTTGCAGTACAGTGTGTATAGTTTGTGTAACTCTGCTGGACATTGTTTTGTAACATAAAGTAAGCAGATGTTAAGCTCTCAGCATGCAGGTCCACTTTGGCCTCTGCTTCAGTGGCAGCTTGACTTTATCACTTTTTAATCTATAAATGCCACAGTTTTTTCTCCTTTTTTTAAAATTATTTGTGGAGGTCTGCTGAGTTCCTTGACGGCTCAAAAGAATACAACCATTATTATTCTTATACACTTATTTCATTTTTTAAAAATGCTATCGAACCACTTAAATTTGAAGCACTGATTGAAAACTGACTTGAATATTTTGAACATCAAGTGCCCTACAAGGAGTACATATCTAAAACCACTGATGATTTCAATATGTTTTTGTACTTTTTTTTTACAAGTTGATGACTAAATAACAAACAAAATATAGAGGAAAAAATATATTTTGATGGAATTTATTAACACTGAAAACTTTAGTTCATCTTAAGCAGAACTGTGTGGATGTGGTCTGATCCTATTTGACTGGCAACAGCCTGATAAGGGTCATCACACTGATTTAGGTATCAGTGAACTCTATTTTAACAGAAATGAAATGTCACAAATGTTTCTTTTCTCATCTGAAACAACTAAAAATGTTTGTATTTATTTTCATGTAGGGGCCACAGAATATGTCTTTCATTGATTAATCCGGGAGTCACATAATATCTGTCTTTTGGAAACTATTTTCCAATGTGGATTGATACATTTTGTTTGATATAAGAGGAAAAAAAGGGACCGGCAACCCGTCCAGAGTGTACCGGCTATGTTGCCACATGACAGATGGGATAGGTGTCAGGGCTCCCTTGACTTTAAACAGGATAAAACAAGTATAAAAATAGATTGATGGACTTGTTAGATAAAAGAATGATATACTAAGTCTCGAAGATTCCCTTTTAAAAATATCTATTTATCAATTTTTATCTCTACGGTTTATCTCCGATATGAGGAAATAAGGGTGAAAGGACAACACGGATTTTTCTTGCAGATGTGTTCTGGACAAATTTAGGCAAAATGCAGATAACAAAACTCACTAAATACATTTTTATATTTGGGTACGTTATGACCATCTGACAATCTAACCCTAACCCTAAGAGAGAAAACACCACCTGCTCCACAGAAAGTCCAATCATAAGGATAATGAACTATTATTACCAGTGCTGGTTCTACTGGGTAAAAGTTCTGCTGTTTTCACACAAGTTAGATCTTTGCAATTGCTGATTTGCTCTCCTCCACCCTTCCCCCACCACTCTTAAAATCTTTCATCTGTGTCATGTTGGTATCAGTTCCTTCTCTAATCAGGCCTCCAAAGCCAAACGATGTTATCTTTCTAGATTTTCATGCTCAGAGTTGCAGGAGATCTGGAAGTAGACAGAGAAGCTGAGAGACCTCAGACTTGAAGTTCTTTAAAATCAGTTTCATGTGCCTTTGCCCCTGTTTTTTTCTTAAAGATTTTAATTTCACTGTGTGTTATGTGTGCAATTCTGAACACCTGAAACACCTTTTAAAAAGTAGACATTACTGAGGCTGTGAGAAAGATCATGAAAGCTACAAGTTTCTTATGTCTCAAGCAAGACGTACACTGAAGCTTCATCTGCATTTAAACCCGCGGTTCACCAGCTGCCTGTTGATTTCCACAGAATAACCATGTGTAGATGGTTTGTTTTATTTATCCACAGCTGTCTTATGAGGAGGTCATGACTGATTGTAGAGCTGAAACAGTTTATAGATTGAAAAATTTGTTATCAACAATATGATAAGTGATGAATGGTCCTTTGTGCTGATTAAGATTCACTGCTTCACTATGGAAGCAAGATCTACTTTGCTGAGAAAAAAATAAAACCCATCAGATTATAGAATAATTAATTCTTTTTTTTTCTTTTAGCGGCACAACAGTTGTTTGTTGTTTGGCATGCTCACCATTATTCTATCTGCACAACTTGTGCAAAAACATATTTGAAAAGATGAAAGCCTTTTTTTTGGAGAGACACTCACAGGCTAAATCTAGTTAAGGTTTTTCATATTCTTAGGTTTATTTTGTGCTCACATTGTTCATTATTGCATGTTCCTAAATACACTTATGTTTAATTAGGAACGACCCACAAACTATTATGGTCTCAAAACCATCAGATACAAAAGGAACAAAGTAAGATATGATGTCTTTCTGACCCATGTATGACAAGAAGCAGCAAAATATGCTTTTACTGATTTGGAAAATATTGTGTTCATGTTACATTCATAATTGTGTATTTCTGAGTTCCTATTTTAGGAGCTTTATACCACAGGGCCACATTTACTGGTTCAAAACATGCAATATATATTTGATGAGATTAATACTTTATGAGACTTCATGCTTTACAAGAACTGCTGGTATTTCCAGAAGGCAAGGCAAGTTTATTTGTATAGCACATTTCATGTATGGACAATTCAAGATGCTTTGCATAAAACATTAGAAACATTACAGCGGGCTGCAGAAGAAGCATGACAAAGTACATCAAAAACAAAGTTTTAAAAGAAGAAAAATGAGATGTTACTACAGAATTCCTAACAATAGAAGTACTCATCAGTTGTACTCAAGGTCACACAAACTGAAAACAAAGTCAATGTGGATTTTTGCTTCCCTATGTTACTGATTAGAAAGGCAGCCTCCTTGGATTTGAGACTGTGAGTAACAAACCTGGAAGCCTGAATGTCTTCACATGGGCTTCTGGTACATTTTTTCAAAAGAAATGATCAAAAATAGAACTTAATATAAAACGTATCAAATAAAAATGTATCAGACACATTGGGAAAGCAATGTGTTTGATAAAATAGAAAACCCAAAACCTAGAAAAAAAATTGCCACGGAAATAACAAAAATAAAATCTGAAAAAGCTGTTTCTGCCACTGCCTTTTTTTGGAAAAAAAAACTTTTTCATACATAGCATAAAATAGGCACCGATGAAGCAAATCTTTTCTATGGCATTCTCCTTTAAAATCTCTCTCTCTCTCTCTCTCTCTCTCTCTCTCTCTCTCTCTCTTGCCCACCATCCATTCCCTCCTCTTTGCTGAAAGGAGTGTGATGACACAGAGGA
>JAOXYM010000018.1:17272377-17282437 GCA_028567055.1 Leptatherina wallacei
TCTCTCTCTCTCTCTCTCTCTCTCTCTCTCTCTCTCTCTCTCTCTCTCTCTCTCTCTCTCTCTCTCTCTCCTCTCTCAATTCAGTAAGCTTTATTGGCATGACTGTAGATCTACAATTTTGCCAAAGCCATTATAATTTAATTACAATAATAACAGTCAGGAAAGTGGAAAAATGGAATAAAACACATAGAAATACAAAATAACAAGTATACATTCACACATATGGTATACACTGAGTACATGAACTGCAGACTGTGTATACCAGACTCTCTCTCTCTCTCTCTCTCTCTCTCTCTCTCTCTCACTAACCCCAACACAACATTCCCCCTCGGTTATGCAAATGAGCCGTGACGTGAGCGGAAGCCAGGCACTACGTATCTTCTTCCGACAGATATTCTTTTAAAGGCGTATTTAAAGCCCTGGCTTCAGTTGTAGGAGCAGCGGACAACCTATGCAACGAAATCTGCTGCAGAGCCGAGCGACCGTCCGACCTCTCAGCGGACACAAACACGGAGCCAGCGGCTGACACGACCCGGCGAGGTGAGCCCGGTGGCCGGTTAAAAGAGCAGGGACGACGAGGGGACGGATTTTAAACATTTTGTAGCCGCTGCCGGTGGTTGGCTCCGGCAGGCGGAATACACAGCATCTCAGGTTGCTGTTGCAGAGAGGAGGAGGAGGAGGAGGAGGAGGGGAGGCTTTTACAGTAGTTTCTTTAGGCCTGTGTCAAAAACAAAAAGAGGAGAGAAGCTGAAGGGTCAGATAGCTGGGGATAGGTCGGGTTGCATACTTAGGTTGTGTTCATTATGAAGTGTGTATAATGAGATCTCATCATGATATATCAAAGTGGAGTTGTTAAGGATGGTTTTGTGACAGGAGGGCCTCAGGGTTGTTATTTTGGAGTTTGCAAACTGAAGACATTTGTTTTGGAGAAATCTTTATGTATCCCTACTTCTGCTGCCTTTGTAGTGACACTAGAGATTATAGGAAGAGCAAAACTGTTTGGTCTGTCAATTCTTAATAAAGAAAATATGATAAATGCCCTACTATTTATCCAGCTACTTATTACTGCTTTCATAACACAGGCTGCTGGTGAGCTGAAATGTCATCACTGTGAATTTCTACCTTATTTAAATTTCTAATAAAAATTATTAAAGTTGTTTCTGAAGCAAATATTGTAGAAGAAACTCGAGTTTTAGCCTCGTCTTCTGGTTTTCTGTTCATTAATGACATCTTGGGTTTGGGAGATGTGTCTAAGATATCAGATCTGAGTCATTGTTTGTTTTAAAAATGGCTCCCATTTGTTTGATAGTTATTTTGGCCCACGGTGGTAGTCATTTGTTTGAACTTCAGCAGATCTCCACCACCTTTTTATCTGGAAATAAATGCTCACAAATCTTGTTTACCTTAGATGACAGTTCTGTTTTTCAGTATGCCTTCATCTGATGAGACATGCTCATTTGGAGTTTTTACCAGATAGAGCTGAGAAACTTCTGCATGACTCGACACATCTTTCAAGAAGAAAAAAAAGTGTTAATTTCTGCTTCGAAAAGCTGCATCCAGAAGTAGTATGTCCTCCAGTCTGTTGGGAACTGCTGATTTATTTAGGTGTATTTGCTATTCTGTTGGGTGCTGTATTGATTTAATGTACAGTGGTAGCTGATGTAGTGTGTGTGTGTGTGTGTGTGTGTGTGTGTGTGTGTGTGTGTGTGTGTGTGTATACAATGTGCTGATTTTTTTTATTTTTCGTGTCTGTTTTCAGGTGCGACTGCAGGGCTTAATATTGCAGCCTGGACCAAACGACAACGTCTCAGAGACATTTATGAAGCTTTCAAGGCCTTTTGGTGAGTCACCTGGACACCCCTACACTTAGACAAAAAAGACAACAGCAACCATTTCTTTTATTTATTGTTTCTGTGTGTGTGTCTGTGTTATTTTTATGTATGGAATTGTAAATATGCACAGAAACATAAAATAGTCCCAAAGAAAGAGCTAAATGACCAACAGATGTTCTGCATCCAAGGCTGATTGGTTTCTATTCTGCTCAAAACCACAACTAGGACAAACGGAACAATACTGAATAGAAGTAAAAACGTGTGCTTTATTGTGATATGTCATGTATTTGGCTTGGATGGATCTGAAATATCTGAACAAATGCGTTCACATCGGGCACACTTTAACTTGTCAGGGTCTTCGTTTAATTGTGATGCAGTTTAGGTTTCATTTTGCAAGCAGGGCACCGGCTTGTACAGCTGAAGTGAAAGCAATCAACTTCCTCTTGATGAGGTCTTAGCTGACTCAACTGCTGCTGCTGCGTCAGCATCAGGTTATTACAGATACATACACACAAGCAAATGTTGCCCGATGCAAATTGTCATGAGATAGTTGCAAGGAACACGATCCCAAGGACACAAGCGGATATTTACAATGTATGAAAAGCAGACGCAAAGAGATGACTTTCGCTAGCCACCCAAGTATTTGAGTTTTGATGCAGAAGTAGATAGTATTTCCATAAACAACATCTAGACAGTGTCTTGGTTTGCTGTCTGTCAGCTCAATTTGTAATAGCAATAACTATACCCAGCAGTCACTCGCAACTTAAATTAAATTAAAAATAATTCTTTATCCCAGGGGGTGAGTTAAATACTGCACTGTGGGACGGCACACTCTTGTGACTCCAGTGCTGTTTCCACATCAAGAGAAGGAGCTTGAAGTCTTGGTGAGAGCCGTCTCGGCTTACAGGTTCCTCAAAAATGAAATGTCCTGCCTCAGAGAGATGTCGTTGGTGACCATTATACCCTCAGAGCTTGACAATTAACCCTAAATGACAATCTGAGATCTTAAAGACAAACATTTTGAAAAAGTGGACTGACCAGTGAAAATGTGCAAGACAGAATTTTAGAAGTTGCAACAAGTTGTTAATGCTGAACTAAGCTTTCTGTTAAAGGAACTAGTGTGAAATTTGGGAAGTTCCCTCATTCATTTTTCTTGCTGTGACCAACCACAGAAAATCAGCACCAGTTTCTATGTACTTGCTAAGAAGAACTCCCAGTTAGCATTGTCCAATGACTTAAAAAAGCTGGAAAATGGTTAGCATGGCTCACTGTGAGGGTAATAAGTTCAGAAGCACCTCCTTTTCAAGCAGCCAAGTTTAAAATGGACTTTCCAGGTGTCCTTAGGACAATTTAACAAGACTGTTTCAGGGTGTTTGTGTAATGCAACTCACTGGTTTATAGTACTCTGAGAAAATATTAAGAATTCATGGTAAAATGAAAATTTCTAGAAAGTCAAATGAATTAAGAATCAGATACAGCCCATTGTTTTTGGTCCTAAATCCACAATAACTCAAAGTAATACTTGCTGTTTCTGTCTCTCTTTCCATGCTTTTCTCCATCCATCACATGCACAAACAGCAGACCTTGCATTGTGTTTTGAGCCCTGATCCTGTGTGTAGATAACCTATTCTGTTTATTCTGCGTTGATGTGTTTTTGTTTAGTTTTTTTTGTGCACAAACCTGAAGGGTCAAGGGAAAGAAAGGAGTGAGCCAGTATGTTTTCCCACCAATGATCAAAGTGAAAGGCTATGTGATTATGTGCTTGTGTTTTTCATCTCACAACAGTGCGATCAGTAACCTCCTTATCTCCACCAGATCTTACACACACAGACACACACACACACATTTGTTGCAGCTGTAAATTCTGTTATGTTGGTGTGCCACTGTTTCATTTAGGGCATTTTTTATACTTTATTTTCAGACGTCAAAGATCAGAGAAGTGATTATCATTGTTGTCTTGGAAAAGGAGAAAGTTGATATCATGGTTGGATTTGCTAGTGATTGTGGGAAGGTGTGTTTGTTTGCTTTGCCAGAAGTGTATGGAGACTATCAGCAGTGGGGCATGCATGTTTGGCTGGTTTTGTATTGATGGAGAACTGCTATCAAAGTCAATATATAGCTGTACAGTATTTGACCCCGGCTTTGAGTTAGAGGACGCACACTCGGATACAGTCTGTTGCTGCAGAGACAATAAATAAAACACCTTTTATATAAACAGATTTTTAGGCTTTTTTTTTCTTCATGTCATTGCTCAACTTCTATATCTTGTCAGCCATAGTTTCTTCATTTCCAGCCATTTTATTTCTTCTTCATTGCTTCTCATCCACAAACATTTATTTTCCATCTAAAAGCTTCTTTAATTCTGTATTTGTTCAAGGTGTTTTAACACAACATCAGTAACAACCAAAAGAAAGCAGTGGTTTTGCACTGATGCATTACTTCCATGTTGTCACCAAGACACCGTTTAGGAGTTGAGATTTAAAAACGGAAAGTTTATTATTTACATTGGAAACAATTGCTGTCAAATCAATGGCACTACATAGTCTATTTGGTAGCTTGTCAGGAGCTTTTGATCATATCACTTAGATCTTCCTCAGCAAATGGAGTTTTCGTTTCTGTTAAGTACTGCAAATTCGATTTTTCAAGTTCTTTTTAAAGCCAGCATGAGGGGAAAGTCCCTGAAGTGACAGCCTGGTCTCGCAGAAATGCACGGCCGTGAATCATTAAGACTGCATAACATGTAATGTGTCAAAGGTATTTTATGTGTTGTACTCTACCTGAATATGAAAATCTACAAGACCATTTGTACCTTCAGTTTTATACACATCCATGAATAAATGGAGCTTCTGAAGTAATGTTCACACAACGGTAAAGGTAGTTTTTTTTTTAGGTCAGGTCAAGCTTCCCAAATCGTCATTTTTTCCTAACCTCCTCTTATCAAAATATAACGAAGCAAAAACTACAGATAAAATTAATAATAATCTAAAGATTACTGAACAGTAACATGTTTTTTTTTTTTTTTTTCATTTTAATGGATTTTATTGTGAAGCACTTTGTATTTTATAAATGTTACCTACTTACAAATAATGATTTCAATATGCAACATGGACCCAAGTCTCCCGGGTGAAAGGCCTGTGTATCCTTTCTACCTCCAAATACTGACATTTGATTATCTTTGGACATGGACAGTTTCTGAGCTTGGACAAAAATGCAAACATTATAGGAACGTGAGAACAAAAAAATTAGATGGGGCACTTTTTGGTCACATGGACCAGTATCACATGGCCCAATTTGATGGGATTGATAATGATGGTGGCAGATTGTTTACGGCAAGAAGTTCAACTGGAACTTCAAGGGAGGGCAGAGGGGTTGCCGTTGGGAGGACGGTGCACCCGGCTGATATAATGGTTGGGGGAAACACCAATGTCAAATGAAAACTGGGAAACACTGATGCCATTTATGTATCGTAGATCCTTCCTTTTCGTGGTCATTTCTCCTGGAAATTTTCAGTATAAATAACTTTAGGAAAAAAAATATTCTAAGTCACTTTCTTGTATATTTAATAATTTCTCTCAGAGCAAACCTAAAAGTTAGCATTTAAGTCAACTTTGCAAAACAATTTTTATTTCTTTGGTTTCTTTTTTTAAGGCTGAAATTCTGTTTAGAAATGTGCTCATAATCATGTGGGAGGAATGCCATTATCTTCCCAAGTGCAAAAGCAGCTAAATCAGCAAAGCGAGTACCAGTGTGACTTCTCAAAACAAAGTGTAAACACCAAGCTGGAAGGGATCTCAGTCATTATCCTGCCCTTTCATTGGCTGTATATTTGCTTCGTACAAGAAGTTATGGCCACGGTTTTTATCTATCCTGTGTAGGAAGAGGAGATTGATCAAATTAAGCCTGTCCATGCTTTTTTTTTGGGCTCAGTTGCTCAAGGTCAACTCTAATCCTTTTCAGTTTTCTACCATGAAGCCTCTGCATTACAAATCCATTTTAAGCATCTCTTTTCAAAGTTTTCCAAAGTCATTTTGTGTGTGTGTGTGTGTTATTTTCAATCACATTCCCATCTTTACTGACTTATCTTGAGCATGAAATGGTCCAAGTATTAAATGAAGCTCCACCTTCTAATGAAATTACCAGAAAGTTGGCTGCGTGCCAGACATGACTGACAGCAAGTTTGTGTTTTTGTGGTTCATCTTGGCTCTCTCTAGTATTTTGAGTCAAGTGGACACACCCTCTTTTCACGTGCTTATCTCTCTAGTTGGCCATTTCAGTTACAGCTTACCTTAAACTGTTTGAGTATGGTTTGTGAGATATGGAATATTTGTCTCGACATGCACCAAACAGCTGCTTGCTGCGGTATATTGATTTACTTTTCAATATCTTGTATTTGAAAAGGAGGTATTGTCGCTTTCTAACTCTCTATCTTTAATTTTGATGTCAGTTTTCTGGCCAGTCTGACACTAAAAATGATCTCAAGCAGGTGGAGCAAATTTAAATATAATTCTGATATAAGAATAAGGTGGGTGTGGTTTAAAATTGTCCATGAAATATCCAATTTTCTTTTTGTTTGTTTTTATCTATAAGATATGACATTAATGTTCCCCAAAGTCTAATATATTATATTTGGATTGCTTTAGAAGACAGTTTACTATCACAGAAAGCTAGCTGAGCATATTTCCATATATTTTCTGCTTAAAAATACTTATAATTCACTGATTATCCAACAGTACACCGATTTTATAGAAGTTTGGGATGTGAACAGAGTTTCTACAGACTGTGCTGTCTGAATGGGTCGCCACGTCGCCACATATAAAAGTAGTCTGGTGTCTTGATCAAATGAGGAGAGAAGATAACTGGCCGTGTGCCAGTAATGTAATTAAAACTGTTAGCTATACTGCAGTTAAAGTAATCGAGATACACTTGCTCAGCTTTTGTGCTTGAGTTTCATGCAACAGAAAAAAAAGAGAGGGATTAATAACCTTTTAAAGCTTTTTGAAAATATAAAGATGAGTGCATGTTGCTTTCGAAGCCAACAGTAATTTCTCCAACAAATGGTTAAGTCAGGCCTCTGTTTGTTGTGTTTAACAGCGTTTTTATGGGAATCCAAGTTATTTTTCAGGGTTGTTTGGTAAAGGAAGGCGTGACTATGACTCACCACAGCCTGCATGGTGCCAGATTGATTGTAACGCCATGTTTTTCATGCTTCAGCTGAAACACAAGTGGAATGATGTTGCAGACTCTCAAATTCTCATTTGCTACTAACCATATCAATCTTGACCTATGTTGTTGTGACGTGCTGACATTAATACATTCAAACTTTTATAAATTGCCTTACACAGGACTTAGTCCATGCAACACTTAATTTGTTGTTGTGGTCATGTGCTTGAAGCAGGAAGTGTATGAGGGTAGCTTGGTGGTGTTCAATGAATACATTTTGCATGATAAAGTGATTTACGTCTGCTATTATGTGTACTTTGTTTTTTTCATCACTGACACAAACATCGGTAGAGTTGGATAACATTTTTATGTAACTCAAAATACACCTTTGAATGCTAGGTTTTATTTTTTATTTATCTTGTTAGCAATTACTTTTGGGATGTATACTAGAAAGTATATCATTTCAAGGAAATTAATTTCATTTCATCACACTAGAATGACATCTGCTGCCACATAGACTGTCCTGTAGCTGGTTTCCTCATCGGCTGAGGGTGTGTGGTTCACTTGTGGTGTCTGAAGTTTCGGTCACATTTTTGCGTGCAAGTCAAGAAAAATTGATGTGCAAGCCATCAGTCTTGCCTGTCTGGCAGGGAAACGACATGTATGATCAGGACCAAAACAGAAAAACACTTGACAAAAATCAATCGGAAGCTTGAAAATATTACACCTAAAAGTTGATGGCATAAATGAAAAGAAAACTGGTAGTATGATAACTTCTTTGAATACCATAACACCACTCTATGGATTTGTCTAAATTACAATTGACATGTTTTTGCACATAGTTGTAATCTTTATCGTTGGAAATGAACTATTTGTCAGTAAAAGAAATATAACTGAAGCACTTTGATGTTGTTTATTTCATTTTGGCCTTTATCCATGTCAAGCATGTGCGTATAAAAGAGTCTGTGTATGCTTGTGTGCAGTGGAATATTCCAGCATGAACTGGGGCAAAACATCCCATCATCAGGTGTCATGTGATCATCAACATGTCTCTGCATACAGTTATCATTCTTTTGGCTCGGAGTCAGATGTGCTGATGTGAAACAATAATGTTGCTCACAATTTAAAAACAAGTGTACAAATGTTCAGCTGCTTTCATCGGGCTGATGTTTAATATTTAAAGTAATAATTTTGGTTACACATCAGTCAGAGATAAAACTCTTTTGTGCAATAGGCTGTGCTTGATCAAACCATTGGCTGGAAAGAAGAAACATATAACCACAAACAAGAGAAACATAGAGGCAGTCTGTGTCATCTCTTTACATGTTGCTTTTTTTTTTTTTGCTTCTATTTTTTTAAATGCTTACAGCTCCCATGTGGGTAAAGGCTTCACGGAAGAAGGGGAGGATACCCACATACAAGCAGTCTCTTTTAAAAAGGGGGCAGGTCCCCCTGGGTCAGAAAGACAGGATACAGGTGGGGGTTGCTGTAATGCAATGTTCGGTAAGTGGTACTGTAGTCTGATGGGGCACAGACAGGGTTTGAGGTGGCTATTTACACTGTGTGTGTGTGTGCGCGCGCACGTGTCTGTGTTTTCAATTTTATGTTGAGGGTGACACAGGAGGAGCGTGACTGCGAGGCAAAAGTAGGCCAAGGCTGCTGTCAGCAGCCTGTCAAAACCTCAATGTACCCTGCTTCAAACATTCAGACTTGCAGGAGCGAGCACAACTTTTACACCTAGGGGTTTTTTAAGGTCATTTGTAAGTATGTTAGGAAAAGGTTTCTGGGTCAGCATATTACATAAAATTCATAATAAATTTATGAGATGGCAGACACCACAGTGACATCTGCAGTCTAGACAGATAAACAAGCCTTGCAGATTAAAATAACAGTGTGTTTGTGTTTGGCCTCAGTGTCCACAAACAGTCTTCTCAATCTGCTGTTGCTACAAGCGAGTGATAATGTATTACAAATAATAAACAAAAGGATTTTGTAAAACTCTGAGCACCTTCAGTTTGTCTACAGAGACTGTACAGATGTACAGCCTGAAACCTGAAAATAAAATGATTTAGTTAGAAATGTAGACTACTAGCTACCTGTGGGTTAGCATGCTAGCTATGTTGTGCTAACTAATCTGGGTGTAACCGGGTGTAACTGACTGTAATGTGTGCAGTTTGAAGGCTAACCTCAATGCTAACTAGCCAGTGTATTGGCCAGCTGGGTTCAAATGAATCATTAGGGTGACTAAGCTGCGCCCGGCTGTACAGTTCTCCTTTTTTTTACTATTTATTATGCTAGCATTTACTGAGTATTTATTAAGCCTGTTCTCTAGGACCACCAAAAATGAAGACAACCCCATTTTTAACCAAAAAAACTAAAACAGTGACTTAGAGTATTGTTAATTAAAAAGGAGAATGTCAAATGATCAGCTAAGCTTACTTGAGTTATTTCCAATCCAGCTCTGAGAGGTTTCTACACATTATCCATGTGTTACATGTTAATATTAGCGACATAAACAAAAAGTATGTTTGCATGTGGCTCCTTACTTTTTTGCCGGCCATTGCGCATGCAATATAGTGCTATATGGTTGGGGAAACAACATTTTTTTGGTAACTCCATCAACATTCTACTCACTGGTCGTACCCACCCCGTCGTCTGAGAAATGTAGGATCAGTTCTGTTTTTCCTGTTTAATCTTAGAGCAACTGTTCTAACTTGGTCAACCTGTCTTGAGCCAAAAAGAAGCGATTAAAGGTCACCACTGAGCTTCAGTGTATACATCTAAAAACCACTAACCAGGCCAGAAATCTGGGCGTAGTGATGGACTCAGACCTTCATTTTGAAAAACACAGTAAGGGAATCACAAAGTCTGCCTACTACCACCTTAAGAATATATCGAGGTTAAAAGATCTGATGTCCCAGAAGGACCTGGAAAAACTAGTCCATGCTTCCATCTTTAGTCGCTTTATTATTGTTACAGCGTCTTTACAGATCTACCAAAAAAATCGATTAGACAACTGCAGCTTATTCAGAACTCTGCTGCTCGAGTCCTCACTAAGACCAAGAAAG
>JAOXYM010000018.1:17301072-17338230 GCA_028567055.1 Leptatherina wallacei
TATATAGTTTTTTGGTGATTAGGAAGAAAACTAAAGCCAGAAAATAAGGACATCTGAAAAGCTTTCATACATAGTTCTTGAATAAATACAGTGGACCATATGATTTTTTTTTTGCCATCTCCTTGTGTTTTTATTATTGATATCTATGTATACTTTCTAATACAGAGAACAACTTAGACTGTAATACACTGCGGTCAGTCAAAGTGATAGAAGTGACCAGAAAATCTATAAAACCTAACAGCATGACAAACAGAAGCCAGCCAGCACATCAGTAATGGCTGGCCTCAGGGCAATTGTGTGCTTGTATGCAAGTCTGTGTGTAAGTGTGTGTGGAGAGTAGAAAAACATTTGCTGTCTCTCAGTGACACTTTGACAGAATATTTATGAGAAGATGGATGGATGAAAAGTGACTGTGGGAGTAATTTCAGTTCAAAAGCTACAAAAAGTGTCAGATTAACTAGTTTGGGTGAGTGTGCCATGATTGCTGTCAGAAACATAAAATCTGCTCTTATAAAAGAATGAAAAGCTCCCAGTGCTTTATTTATCTTTATTTGTGTGATTAAATATGAACAAAGTGAGGTTTGTTCTATAAATTGGCTCCAGCTTAACTTGAAATGCAGTGTTGTGTAGCGTTTGCTGTCACTCCCAAACCATTGGCAAATTATCTTGGGTATTTTGTCCAAATGAATAGACACAATTAATTTCCGCAATGTGAAAACTTTGTCTCCCCTTTTATTCTGGGAAAGTCATTACACCAACACTGTCAAAGCAGGCATGTGACTTGTTTAGATCCCAATCCATCTTCACAAGGAAGTACAGACACACATGGTTATACTGCACATTTATTTTGATGCTGATGATCTTAATGTGTGATCTTATTTAAATCGAAACAATGTTTGAATCTATTGGATCTTTATTCAGACTTGCAATTTTCTTTAAAAAAAAAATTCTGCAGTTCTGACTGGCATTGATGCAGGTTTTGAAATTGACAGCAGTAACTTGGGATAAAAAGAAACAAGGTAGATCTTTCTTGAATGAATGAATATTTATTCATTTACCTGTCTGCTTTGCAGCTGGCAGCTCATACTCTGTCCTGCTGCTGCAAAAACAAGCCAAATTATCTCAGGGAATCATGCTCATATAAACTGTGTTGTCCATCATAACCAACAGGATACAGGTTTAACGTGATCACTGCATGTTATTGTAGTAACAGATTTGTCCCCTGGGAGTACGTTATTACCCTGGTCTCGAGTATGTTGTGACCCTCGGCACATAATACGCTACTTCTGATCCATAAAAGATCTAATTGGCTTGTTTTATTGGGTGCACCTGTACTTAAAAAAATCTTCTTTTGCTAATGGTTTACCTTTCCACCAATATTCAAGAAATTTAGTGTGGTAGTTTTTACACACTCTAGCTAACAAACAAACAAATGGCATAGAAAATGTGCCTCCATCTTGGCTGATGAATTACATCCTTATAGCTTTGAGACCCCTTAGAGCAGGGATCCTCAATCCTGTTCCTCGAGGGCCGGTGTGCATGCAAGTTTTTGAAGTGTCCCTGCTGAAACACACCTGACTCAAATCAGTGGGTAATTAGCAGACTTGAGCAGAGCTTGTCTGAGTGTGAGTCAGGTGTGTTGCAGCAGGGATACAACAAAAACCTGCAGGAAACCGGCCCTCGAGGACCAGGACTGAGGATCCCTGCCTTAGAGTATGTTATTGACAGCGTTCTAATAATTCTGAGCTTTGACCGTTCTTGATGCAACAGCTAGTAATGACGCATCTTTTTTTTTAGTCCTACAAGTACCAGACGACCTTCTCAGTCAATGTGCAAAGCTTGGCAGTCTTTGAAAAATAGCGCCAGTTGTGTTTACATAACCTGTACTGCCTGCTAAAGGGGATTAAGGCCAAGGTTGATCAATGTAAGATTTAACAAACTGACAGTTTCCCTTGTGCCAATGCACCAATTGGATCAATATGCGTATTACTTTACCTTATCAAATATATTTGCAAATGTTAAAACCGTGATGATAAGTCAAAGGAAAATGTGTTTCAGATTTGTGTATTAGTTAGTTAAGTCTTTATTTCAGACCCAGGGGGATCCATATCACAATAATACAAAATGTAATGTATTGCCAGCCAAACTTACAAATTTCTGATATTTTAAATTGATTAAATAGCTTCAGTCCCTCCTTATGCTGCGACCTACCTGTTATATTTGTGGTTACATAATACCAGCAACTGATCACTGCTGATTCACTTTAGTGATCTCTTCTTTGGTAGGCTGGAGCTTCCTGTGACTGATAGTTCAGTCCCATCTAGAGACCAACTTCCCTGCTGTTAATCACATATGGTCCAATATTAATGTATCTTATCACAGGTGCATCTAAAAAGTGTAGAGGAAATTCATTTTATACATTTGAATCATTTTCTTTCTTGGTGTAAGTCTCTCTGTGTTTCTCCCTTGCGTCTCAGTAGGAGGCAGCTGTTTACTGCAGTGCTGTTACATAACTCTGCTGACTAGAAGCAGCCGTGTGTGTATTTAAGTGTCTGTGTGTGCAAACAAGCTTCATGCAATTTAAATGCCACCTTTTGCAGAGAGGATGGATGGTGGCGCATTTAGCCTTTTTGCAATGTCACGTATAGGATTGCGTCAGGCATTTTCTTGTTAAATGAGCTGAGTGGGCAACTCTTAAAGCAGTTTCCACTCAGTATTAAATAGATTTGTTTGTGTGTGTGTGCAAAGTAAAGCCCACCTTAACATACTTTTCTTTCAAATGCTGTCACATTGTATTTTTAAATTTTTTTTGCCTCCCTACATTGTTCTTTCTTAAGCAGTTCAGTCGGCATCGTTGTTTCATTCAACAAGGCACTTTGTTAACCATGACCTTGGCTGTGTACAGCTTTCATACCTCATATCTTCATTTGTCTGGGTACAGGAGACTGTGTGTGTCTGGTGTGTGTGTGATTAATGTTCTCACCATCTCTTGCTGCTGAGAAACGCTATGACTCACTACTTTTCTCTCCTCCTGTCTGGCTTCTTTCTGTTTTTTTTCCCCACTCTGTAATCCAAGTGATCATAAATGTTGGCTGAAGTTGCTTTCAGTAGGTAGCTCAAGATGTTTTTTTTTTGTTTTGTTTTTTGCCATTATCTCAGCAGTGTTTAGGGTACTAGGTTTTACTGATCAACTTGGGTTGAAAGCTTCTATCTCATCTTTTAAAGGGTGCGTTCCATGAGCTTTTTTTTTGTTTGTTTAATATTTTTGACTCACGATGAATTAACCTTTTAATTATTTTTCCATAAATTAACAAAGAGAAATCTACAGTATTAGTCTCAATTGAGTAGAAATTTGAGTACAGAAGATATTGTACATTTTAAAATTGTTTTTAAGATTCCAAACTGTAAAATTTAAGAACGGCAACAAACTGTTATCACTGCAGGACCGATATTGACATATACAGGATATGCATTGCAAAATTAATAAACCTCCACTAAAATACCATAGATATAGATCTGCTGAAGCTATGCACTGCAGAGAAGCAGCCCATGAAGTTGTTTGCATTCTTGTAAAATTAGAAAGAGCTTCTACTGCTGTGACATTTGTGTGTAAGTTCTTGGCAGCTCTGTAAGGAAAGCTTGGACCTCTGCTCTTCCAGTACAGCAGAATAAATATTCAGAGTCTAATAGAACAGTGTGACTGTTAAATAGCTCAGTGAGTTAAGCTCATGAAAACTGTTTCCCAGAATTCAACCTAGTACACTTTGTACCAGTAAGCTATCACAGAAAGATGAATTTGCAATCCATTTCATGTTTCACTGAAAAAGCTGCAATGCTTTAGTTCAGGAAGAATGAACCCTTTGTTCCTCTAATAATAGTGGTCAAATATTTCAGATCAGTTTTGTACAATTACCAAATAGCTCATGCTATTACCCTCCAAAACTTCTGTGCATGGACTTTAACAAAGGCTTCCTTAAATATCAATAAAATGTCTGGGGGACAAACGCTTAGCATTTAACTTACACATTAATCTAACTATTGCAATACACATTTGATCATAATTATTGACAATTTGTCACATAGGTGACCCATCCAGGGTAAACCCCCTGCCTCTCGCTTGACAGCAGCTGGGATAGGCTCCAGCCACCCTGCGACCCCGAATTGCATCAAGCAGGAATTAAGCAAGAAAATGGATAGATGATGGACATTTAATCTTTATTGCTGCCATTATAAGTTCATGATCATTTCATATTTTTATTTTCATAATTTTTTTGTGACTTTCCCCCTAATGGCCACTTTTCTGAAATGAAAAATGGCAGCTTTTATGTTGAAAATAACACACAGTGATTTTAACAGTAGGTAAATGATGAAACATAGTTTTGTATTATTTTTTATATCAAATTAGCTTTAAATTCATAAAATGACCCTTACTTTTGTAACTCAGTCTTCATCTGTGTTTTGATGCACAAACAGGAAATTTGTACACATTGTATTAAAGTGAACTAGATATTCAGTTAAGACTGACAAGGCATGTTGAAGGGGAAAAGTAACACAACTATAAATAAAGTGGAACAAAAATGACGTTGAAGCTGAATTTGTCCTCATTTTGTGATTAAATTTTAAAAGCCCAATCTGCTAAGTTTCTTTTGTACACGTTATTCCATTTTGAGCGTTATGTTTCTACCCATAGTTATTGCTCTTTGTAATGTGTGTTTTTATATGAGCATCATTGTTGGCATCAAATCTACAACCAGACGTTTATCAATTATAAAGTGTTGAATAAATATTTTAGTGTCTGATCCTGCCCTCATAGTCCATCTGCTATGATCCCTGTTTCTTTCCTTTCTCCCTCTCTGAATACAACACCTGACTCAGTTCACATGTTTTGTTTATTTGAAAACACCTGCTTCCTCCCTTCCTTGTTCTCGCTGTCTCTCATTCTCTCCCTCTCGCCCTCCTTCCTTCCTGCCCACTTTCTCCCTTCGTGACCTCTGCCCCACTCTCACTTTCACACCATTTCTCTGGCTTTTTTCGGGACGCTTGTCATTTTCCTTGTGATTTTCTCACGCCAGCTCAGGATACGAAAAAATTGTTTTGTGTTTGTGGGAGAATTGGAATGGGGAGAGATGGCAGCAGAGGGAAGAAAAAGAGAAAACAAGACAGAGTTTGATCTTTTTTTTTGTTGTAGGGAAGAGAGTTTTATTTCAGTTTTTGAATTTTGTTTTTCAAAAATGTATTTAAGTCGTTTATAAATGACGGTGTTCAATCAACATTTTTGTTATTAGAAGCGAGATGCTGTAGAGGACTCTGATTAAATGGAGGGATTAGAGAAAAGATGGATCCCTTATGACCCATTATTATAGCTTTTGAACTACATTTTGTATTCAGTGTTATTCAAATTAACTACAATGTAGCTTGATGTTTTGGTTTTTCAGATGAAGGGGTTCACATTGAGTCTACATATGCGTGGATGGATGCATGACAGCTCCCATGAAATGGAGCCAAAATGTTTACACAAGGGACAAAGAGCTGTTGATGTAATTTGCAACCGATGTCTGTGCAGTAATGGCGGGGATCTGGATATGTACTGAATTATTGAAGTCATGTCTGCTGCCTTTTAAAAATGTTACCTGTGCCAAAGACATTTTGTGGTCGCTACATTTTTTTTGTCATCTTTTCAAAGATTATTTAAGGATTTGCCCGAGATGTCACACGGCCAGCCTTAAGAGTAAATAACTTTTGGTGTTGATCTGGATCCAGACATGTTGTATTCAGCCTGTTATGTTAGCTGTTGTTGTTTTGTCCATCTAACATAAAGTGCATTTGATGTGTTGCATTATTCATAAGCTTTTTTCACAGATGCACTGCATCTCTGCTTAGGAGTGGCTGCATGTGAAAAATCAAATGTCTAACAAGTACTTGATATCGAGGGTACATACAAATCCATGTGGTATTGAGTTCAATGCAACCGGGTCATTCTAAGTGTGCTATTAACCAGACACAACAATCTCTTTTTATATTTTGCATTGTTATTGTACACTTCTTGTGTGCTTTCGCCAGTTGTTACTCCAGCTGGGAGGCTGCATCTCCAGGAATCATCCCCCACTGTGAAATCCCTGTGAGAACAGCAACTGTTGAGACAGTTTAGACAAAATTCTCCACATATTTTCCCGACTTTTCCAATATTTTTATGTGGAGCCTGTCATAATCTCCCCAGTCAACAATCAAGCAAGGCCTGTTTGTGTAAACCTGAAACTGAAGCAGACTCAAAACAGACAGGTGTGTGAAAAGGACTCGCACTTAACTGTCGGTCCTGCAGAGATAACGGACAGCTGTCATTGGTAATTAAGAGGACATCATATGTTTGAGTTATAATTAGCTATCTGCTAATGAGCCGAGCTGCTTTCATTTAACTCTTTAGCTATTGCCTCTTTATATTTAAATTTCTTTACATTTTGCTTCCAAACTGCCAGACTTTCTTGTAATCTTTGTAAAACGGCAACAGGTCTTAAGGAAGGATGAGTCTTCCCCAGAGCCTGGACCTCAGAATTATTGAATCAGTGTGGGATCTTCTTGACAGAGAACAGAACAAAAAGCAGCCAACATCCAAAGAAGAGCTTAGGAAGTCTATCCAAAACCTTGGAAAACTATTACTGAATACTACTTAAAGAACTTTCTAGCTTATCTAAGAGGGTCCAGGTTGTGCATACTATGATTCTTCCATATATACTGCATTTCCATTTACCTTTCAATAAATCTGTGCATCCATTTCCTGTTTTTCAGGCAATGTATAAAACAAATGAGGGGTGGTTTGAGACTTTTGCAGAATAACATAACTTCAAGAAACATGGCAAACCTGTAAAAGTGAAGACAAGAAGAGAGCTGTTGTGTAAATGTGCGCTGTAGATGAGGCGACCCATTTTATCCATATAAACTCTGCTTATGCTCCTCACAAAAGAAAAAGAAAAGCCTTTTTTTTTCAATAAATATTTTCTAGAATAAGGACAGTAGAAAAGGTTACTGTATTGTTTTTTTATGTATTTGACAGGCTATATGTATAGAAATATATTTCTGTTGGAGTAAGACTGCTCCTCCCTAGTTAAAACCCGCATATAGACGCCAAAATTTGGATGTCAGACCCATAAAGAGTTCCATATTTTTTCGGTGGAGGAGCAACGTGAAGGAAAGCACATAAAGCCTGCATGGGCGCTTTGATGAATGTGCAGTATGTCCACACTTTGAGCTGAATTATTTTAGTTGTGCGTATGTGCGTATGTGTGTGTGAAGGAAACATGTAGGGCAATTGATGATAGATATAGCAGATTGTAATTTTTTTTCCTTTCCCACGATCAATCAGCAGCACTTAGCAGCTGCGTGACAGCCTGAATATGACGCTCTCCCCGTCCTACCGACTCTCTGCATCACCTCCTCCTCTCACCTTATCCCTGCGCTCTCTATCCTCCCCGTTAAAACCGTTTGATGTTAATCCTTTCTCACACTCCTTCTCTCCGTGTTTCCTCCCTCCCCTCTCACTGACCGCACTCATTTCTTTTTCTCTCATTCTAAAAAAACTTCCTGCATTTTGATTCTCTCAGTATTGTTCCCTGTGTATGTGTGTGTTTGCACATACAGTACCAGGAGTGTGTGGGAACTGTGTGTGGGAACAGAGACATATTTTTTTATTTACTACGTTTAGTCTGTTTTTAGTATTGTGTGTGTGTGTACGTGGGAACTGTTTACTAGAAACTGTTTTCCTGTTTTGATGTTGACAAACCTACAGACAGATTCTTATCTGCTGCTTTGTCTCCTACTTTCTGGTTGCACAACACAGGTTTGTCTGTGTACCTTTTGTATATGTGTGTATATTCTTAGGTGTATGAAAGCGCGGCAGAGACAGAAGAGACTAGACGCGGTCTAAAAGATAAAGAAACTTACTCAGAAAACAAAGTCTGAGAGAAAAAACAACCCCAACAGGAAGCATTTGTTGAATGACAGCCATATTAGGTGCCAGGAAGTCAAGGTGATGGAGTCTCCGTGATGACAGATTTCCCAAGACCTGGTCACCATGGTGACAGGGGTTAAGCCTGGTTTATAGCAAGCTGAAGTGAAAAACGGAGGTCAACATTTGTACTGGACAACAGGAACATGGTCTGTATTATCTTGAGGCCAAATGTTACACTTCTGTGTGAGTCTGTCTGAGAGCGCCACTCAGAGGTCACAATCTGTCTTTTAAACTCAGAAGGAAATATCTTTATGAATGTGAAAACAGTTCCACAGCAACCAGGCTTGCATGTCTGTATCTGCTTGTTTGGGTAAAAAAGACACTATTAAATAAACGACGAATCTTTTTACAAAACGGTTAATGGCAACTGTTTTCATAAGCAGCTAATTATTATTTTGCTGAAGTTAGCCAGTTCCAGTATCTCAAATGAAAGATTTGATATAGTTTTTTCATGTTAGTGTTTTTGATAAATAGCAGAAAAACCAACAACTGAAGACACACTTTTTTTTGCTTCTGGTTAACATTTTAATTTCTGTTTTAGGTTGTTTTCAGGTAACATAGTTATTTTCCCAAGTAAATGATTCATAGATTAATCTGTTAATAATTCTAGACAATCTGAATTAGCCTTTCGAAGAATAGTCAGAATAATGTCCATTTACCTGTTTGAAAGTCACTCGCCAGATGTTCCCCTCCAGAACAAACCTGCCAATCATTGCTGACACCTTCACCATCTGCGTTTGTCATCTGTAGCTTTTCAAAACCTCCCTCTTCGAAGGAAACTGTAACCTATGATCTAAAACTTGATTTTGGTCTGGCATGCCTGCCTGTTTCTTTCAGTAAATGATTGTAAATATTTAGAAAGAACATGTTCTCAATAGGGATGGGATGATATGCTTCCCTCCCCATTTGATTCTTTTATTTAAAAAAAATTGTTGGCGATTCGATTTAAATTGCAATTGTGATTCTTCGATAATGCCGATATTTGTGATTTTTAGTTTGCTTTTTTAACACCAGGCCATGTAAAAAAAAATTATTGAGTGTCTACAGACTAATGTATATCAGGAGCCATATTTCCCCCCAAAAATGGACATCACATGTAAGTCAGTTTTTAAGATTTATTCAGCAGCAATGTATTTGAACCAGCTGAAAATGAAGCATTTAGATTTGGAAAACACAGCAGCCAGACCATCATTCTGTTTGCTGTAATGTCCAACAAGACAAGTTTTAAAAAATTTAATAAAATGTGAAAAAAAGAAAGAAATAATAAAACCCAACAAAAAACGATTTTTTTCAACAAACAAAAGAAATTGTGATATTTATGTGAATTGATTCTTTTTCTCCCACCCTTAGTTCTCAATATATATACTCTCTCACTCACTTTTTTTTAATGTTGTTATATGGCTTTCCTCACCATGTCTCCACTCAACACGATTTTACAGGAAAGTTGACACTCCACACTCCTTTTCATACTGTTTCATGACACAGAGGAATGGACCAGTTACATTTTGATAAGTAGCTATTGTCATCCATTTAGTTGCAAGGCAAAGCAGCAGATCATCTGTCAAAACAAAATCAAAACACTTTTTGATTTTTAAGTCACATCAAAAAGGATAATCCAACAACTCGGAGGAAGCGATTTGTTGCATTTGCAGAAAAAAACTGAGCTGTTCGTGGTCCTGTAACCACAATGGGAAATTAATAACTTTTGATTACATAATTCCAAGTGATTTATCAGGTAAAACTTCTCAATTGGGAAACCCTGAGTTATAACTATTGTGTAAAATGAAGCTAGTGAGACACATGAGACTTTTCTGTCACTCTATTGGCAATAAAACAAGTGGGAGTAGTGACCTTGCTATATTTGTATTATTTGGTAGGTTGGTATAGCCTCTATAGAGAGAACCTGAGCTCAGGACTGCAGCAGCTCATGATCTTCGTAGTTCTTGTCTCTTTCTCCTGTTGATCATTGAGCTGATAAAGAGAAATTGTCAGAAAGAATAAGAGGAATGTTAGTGTTGGAAGTCCTGCTGCTTTTCTTATACTGTAATGTTCGGCTTAGTTTGCAAAGATGTGATCACTAGGGCGTTTCAGTGACCTCCTCAGACAGTCCATCAAACATCATATAAACATGAGAATTCTTTAAGAGAGATCTACATACCACAGTTCCTGCCACAAAGAAACATAATCCATCAACAGTGTTAAAAACAGGTGAACCACGATTCCCGTAAACACCCCCAAGTTTCCAGAAAATCTCACATGCTGACAGCTGTCTAATCAACATCAGACTCAGACACTTCTATTAAGTTATGAAAGATTTTTTTTTTGTGCCTCTTGTGAATCTAGTCGGTAAACTGTCTGTGCAAGTTCTGCTCAATGATGTTTGCAGGAAGAGGGGACTTTCGCAATCAGCTCTGGATAATTGGATGTAATGGCACTCAGTTATTGACGTTTGCCCCATGAAAGTGCTCCATTTGAGGAATATGAAAGTGCATTTAAATTTAGAAGAGCTTAATCTGCTCTTAATCAGATTAGGAGCCAACCCCCTTCTTCTCTCCAGCTTTCTTTGGTCATTCCATCTCTGAGAGATGACATATTAAAGGCATCTTCCTTTCATTGATCTGCACAGATTCCCCATCTCTCACTTTGTCTTCTTTTTACTTTCAATGTTACAGATTAGATAGTTGAAAACTACTTGAATCACTAGAAGTGGATTCATTGGAAACTTTATTTGTAATGCATGCTCAGGCACATTCACCTGATTGCTTTTGGGATATTAAAAGGGAGAAATAGACCTTCACAAGTTTATACGAATTTGCTAGAACTACGGCACACAAATTAACGGCTCCCAAATTGACCTTCAGCTTTTCCTGATTAAATGACTTTATCTGTTTCTGTTAAGTAGAATCTAATGTCTTTTTTCTGTTTTCTTGCCTCTTAATGCCTAAATATCCGCTGTCTGAATCAGAAATACCTTAGAGCCACATTGAATTTAAACATTGTGGGGTTTCAGATGCTATCTGACTGTCTGATTGTGAAGTGTACTTCTCAAATCTTTTGAGCCTTTAAGCATGACTGATGTCATTATTTGAGTCAGGTTTGGAATATCCTCAAACCACCAGCAGACCCATCAGGAATAACTTTGTTGGTAAATATAATTTTTTCTCCTAGTCTCCCATCACTTTATGAGGATATGGTGGGGGCCAAATGGCATTTAATGGATTTTTGATGAGCTGCGTCAAGCGACAGTTTGTCAGTGAGATCATGATAAAGTTCAGATTAAATTAACTTTGATTCAGCTGACTTCACTCAGCTGAAATATTGTCCACCCCTTCCTTCTTTTCCTCCTCTCATTAGCTCAACTTAGGTCATATTTGTCCAAGGGGATTTTCAGATATGGATGTTAATGGGTCTGGGATAAGTAAAGGGTGTGTGCATCCAACTTGCACTTATGTAAGCATTGATAGAAACGCTAGCATCATTTAGCCATCTGATCCCAGTCCAGTCCAGTATATATAGAACTGCTATGAGCAAAATGCTGCAGCACACCTGCCTTTAAACTGAGGCAACCTGTTAGATTTGAGCCAGTTTAGTTTGAGCCAGATTAGTTTGGAGGGAAAAAAGTGTGAGTGGCTGCTGAGATGTAGATATTTAACATTTATTGCCTTATGGACATTTTAGAGATCAAATCATGACTATAGCATTCAAATATTGCATTAAATATGTTTTATTACACAAGATCATTGAAAGAAGAGGAAATCTAGAAAATAAATTGTGTCCTATATGTTAGCAATTCATCCTCACTCTTTTCAACCCAGGTAATCTCATACGGTCCATCTCTTCTGTCTATAAGTGCCTTATATTGAATCCAAAGGTAGTATTTAGAAAGCAAACATGAGGAAAAATAAATAAATCGATTTAAAAAAAAAAAGAAAGAAAAAAAGATGACATTGCAAGGTGTTGTCTGATATTATTCAGGGGTATTGAAAGCATATGTATGTTTCCATCAGTCTGCTTCATCCTGCTTCCTGATTTTTTTATTTCCACTGGCCCGTTCAAATGCAAGGCCATTGCATGCAGCAGGTGTGTTTGAAAGCCTCACCTGGTTTCCGTTGGTGGAAAGTTACAGGATATAAATAAGTGCATGCTAATAAGGTCACTTGTACGACACAGTCTCTGTTAAGTTAAAAGTCCAGTTCATGTAATTCAGGGAATGGGCATTAAGATGCTTCGAAGTACAGGGTTTGCTAAAGCACTCTTTACAGTGGTTCTAATGGCCAAGTCAGATTTTCTGCTAATTGTCATTGCGCTGAGCACTACATGTGAGTTGTTTTGGTCCTCTGTGATGGCTGACACAGATGCTCTGTGGATCAGAGAGAAATCCTCCCTTTACATTCATGGTCGCCTAAACAGAAGGTGTTGACACAGTCGGTCTCAGGTCAACTCTC
Organism: Leptatherina wallacei; assembly: GCA_028567055.1. NCBI lineage: Eukaryota > Metazoa > Chordata > Actinopteri > Atheriniformes > Atherinidae > Leptatherina > Leptatherina wallacei. The sequence goes on from JAOXYM010000018.1 coordinate 17,313,520, forward strand.
AGATAACAGAACACAAACACAGCTGATAGTTTATGTTGCTGCACGCTTCACCAGCAAATGCAGCAACACTTGTGTTGCATTTCACTGAAAATGTTGCAATCACAGTGGCAGAACATTACAAAATGTATTTGTTGTTACCCTAACTTGTGTCTTTAAAGTGATTTCTTTCCTTTACTAGTTAATCTTTTTCCTTTTTAAAAGCTACTGTTAATTTGTGTGTTAAAGCTAACAGAGCACTTTATAGTCTTTTATTCTCACTTGATGGCAATTTCAATGTTTTTTTAAAATAGATATGTGATACAGAATGGAGGCACTTAACTGTATTTTTTCTGTTTTATGAATGAAATGGACGCCTCCCATCACTGTCTCAAAGACTCATTCCATCTGAAAATAAAATCCACTTTATTTAACTCCTTAGAGTAAAAGTAATGACTCTTTCTTACAGTTGGGATGTTACTTCCGGCCCCTGCCGGGAATAACAAAAAGCAAAATCTAATCTCACAGCTGCACTTGCGCTCTAAGCTCATCCAACTGTTTGTCTGTCTTGTGCAGGTCTTCCAGAGCAGTACTACAGTCTCACCTGGTTCCTCAGTCCAGTTCTTGGCCTCATGTTCACCCCTCTGATCGGCTCAGCTAGTGACCGCTGCACTCTGCGGTGGGGCAGGAGGAGACCCTTCATCCTGGCTCTCTGTATCGGAACACTGATCGGAGTGGCGCTGTTTCTCAATGGATCATTGATAGGTGAGTGTGTAACTAAACTTATGGACCAAAAGTAACGTACTGAACCACATTTCTTAAAAACAGTTTTGGTTCTTTTGTTATTTCAATCAAAAGAGCACATCAGATCAAAGAAAGTAACAAGTTTTCGTGACACTTGCTACATGCTTAAAAAGAAAGCACTGATTAATATATTTCATGACTTATCTGCAGTTCATTAATTGAATAAACAACAAAACAAAGAGGCAAAAACTGGCAAACAAAAAATCTTATAATAGAAAACTAAACCAGATAATGCAAATAAAATAAAAAAGCTGTATGAACTTCGTGCAATTTTTAGATAACAACAGACTATAGCTCTGGTGGGACATAAACCCAAAATCTGATACATGAGTGCTGTCTTTTTACCCAGCATGCACTAGTCCCTCAGGGAAAAGAGAAGCTGATCAGCTTCCTGCTGGAATTAGTGGAGCATCACTTGCCATAAGCTTACCCTGCTGACAGTTGTGTCCTTAAACAAAAGCTGATGTGATCCACTATCCACTCTACCCTCAGCTCGCTGCATCAATCAGATGTCATGACAAGGTCTAGTCCAATCAAACTAATTGACCAGCTGTCATTCGTGCAACATGCATATTGATCTCCATGCAAGCATAGTTCCGGATGTCATGCCATTAAACATACGGCATATTGCAGCTGCACACATACAGATATTACCATCATAATCAGTATAAGCTTCTGCAATGTCACAAGATTTATTTCCATCCAGTGTTGCATTCATTTTTTACCAAGATCTTGTATTGATGATGGGAGAGTCCGACCACTGCACAAAGCCTTCCCCACAGCACATCCCAAAGATTCTTAATAGGGTTAAGGTGTGGACTCTGTGGTGGCCAGTTCATGTGTAAAAATGATGTCATCTTGGAATATGCCTGTGCCATCAGGGAAGAAAGAAACCATTTATCAAATAACCTGATCATTCAGTATAATCAGGTAGTCAGCTGACCTCATTCTTTGGTGACATAACGTTTGCTGAACCTAAACCTGACCAACAGCAGCAACCCCAGATCATAGCCTGCCCCCACAGGCTTGTATAGTCGGCACTTGGCATGATGGGTGCATCACTTCATCTACCTTTCTTCTTACCATGATGCTCCCATCATTCTGGAACAGGATAGATCTGGACTCATCAGACCACATGACCTTCTGCCATTCTTCTAGAGTCCAATCTTTATGCTCCCTAGTAAATTGAAACCCTTTTCTCCAGTTAACCTCACTGATTAGTGTTTTTCTTATGGCTGTTCAGTCCTAATCCTTTGATTCCCTTGGCACTTTGAATGTGGAAAAACCAGAAAACTGAAATGGCCTAAGGCAAAAGCTCTTAAATTCAACATTTAGTTATGGAATTATTTTTTTCATAATAAGTACTGAGAATGCTGGGCCCTTTCTGAATCTAAATTAGTACTTTGGGTTGAACAGGCCTAATTGAAGATATTAAACTGGGGAATGAAAAATGCCTTTAAAGATTATGCATCATGACTCAACAAGTAAGATTTCAATCCAATGTAAGCTCCAAGTTTGGCCCAGAAGCATAAAACACATTTCATTACACTCATTCTATAGAAATTACAGAAAAATTGTGTTTTTCATTCCTCACATTTGTCTTTAAATCGGCTCCCAGTCCATTTCAGGTCCCAGTCTAAAGTTTTATGACATGATTTAAGAGTCTCTATGGTATGACATGACCCTATTTGTCTGAACTTGTACAGCCTCACACTCCAGCCAAAGTGCTGAGGTCTACAAACCATTTACTCCTAATCATCTCAAGATTGAGGCAGAAAAACAGAGATGTTGGAGCATTTCTGTAGTGGCCCCTTTAATCTGTGGAACAGCCTACAACCCTTATATAAGAGCTACCCAGGCCCCCTCACTGGTTCTTAGTTTTACTTCATGATATTTTGGTTTTAATGTGCAGTCACAATTTTGTCTTGTTTTGTTTGATTCTGTTTGATTTTATTTTTTATTTTGTTTTATATTGTTTTGTTTAATATTATTTTGTTTAATTTTTTTAGTAGCTGAAATTAGTTCATGTTTTAGTTGCTGATTTAAGCACCATTGTTTATATTCATATTGGTATAAACTTGTACAGCCTTTATGTCAGCAGAGGTTTTACTAAATGTGCAGTCAAAGTTTCTTATTGTTGCGCAAGTACCTCAAACGGCTTGTTAATTGCAACAGTATGTTTAATGGTGAATGGAGAGAAATCTGTTAATTCTTATGTTTCTACATTTCTAAATCCTTGGTTCATAAATGGTCAAATTAATCAATGATTAAACACATTTCAATCCAAAAACCATAAATCAACTGATTTAGTGCATTGGAACAATGACAGTGTTTCCTGTTGTTTGTCAACTGTGTGCATATAATAAAGAAATCCTCCTACCATGATTATCTAATTAAAGAGGTGGAGATTTAAACATCATCTTGGGCTCTTTTTTTAAACAGCAGGAGTAATGTTTTGGGTTAAGATTGTATTATCTCTTACAGTTATTTGAAATTTGATACAAGTGTTTCTTTGACGAGCTCCATCAGTTGCCCTCATGATTTAACAGAGTGTGGATGTTCCACAATTCAGACATCAACCAAATGTGTGATGAACATGCAACAATAGTGAACCGGGCCTTTTACATGTCTCTGATGTAACAAAGTGTAATGAAATTGTCAGATGAGTTATGAATAACAAGAACAAGAGCTGCTGTGTGAACTGTTTTCTGTCATCAGATTCTATTCAGGTCTACTCCTATTCTGTTCTGCCTCCATTCTTCTAGGAAAAAGTTGGCACTCCGATTGAATCAGGGCACCAGGGAGGTGTGTGTGTGTGTGTGTGTGCGTGTGTGTGTAAGAACCTCGCTGGCATGGGTTGACATGGGAAAACTCTGGGACCTGTGTATGTGTAGAGAAATGAACAAATAAAATGTACATGTGTGTTTCCACGGTTGTAAATATAAATGAATGTGTGTGAACCACATAGGGTGACATGGGAAAACTGTAGTAACCTGTGTAAGTGTGTGTAGCCATGTGTGTGTATGAGTGCGTGTGCATGTGTTGACATGGGAACACCAGAGCAGGCAGTTCACAGGAAAAAGCTTCCTGTTTGCTTCCCCCTCTCCACCAATCATAGTTCACTTCCTGTCTGTGTGCCTGGCTAGTGAGTACTGTGGCTCCATTGTCACACGCACACAAACTCTGCTGTTCTTTCTATGAACGCTTTTATTCCCAGACGTTAATGGATTTCAGTTTGTAAAGTCATGCTGCGTCACAATGCCTCTTATGTCTCACTCACACACACTTAAAATACACACTTCCTACCTCACTCTATTCATACACCTTCTCACTCGGGCCACAAATGTAGATCAGAGGCGAAGACAAATGTACAGGGAGGCACAAGGTCATTTGTAATATGCAAAGCACTATGGGAAATGTTCAGTGACCTGTTTGTCTGCTTAGTGGAGCTATTGAAAGTCAGTAATCAGTTATTGATCAAATGTGCAGCATTAGCATCTGTATAAACAAGCTAAATGTTAATGTTGTGTGTATGATTAGGACAGGAGGATTTTTTTTTCTTTTATTTCTTTTACTTTTTGAACTTTTTCATAAAATTTTTATTTTGTTATATCTTTTTTTTTTTCATTGAGATGTGTGTTAGTAACCTCCAATTTTAGCTTGCAGCTTATTCACCAACCAAAAACACACATTTAATTATTTTCTTCTCTCTCTTTCTCTGTCAGGTCTGTCGCTAGGTGATGGGGAAGGGAAACATCCAATAGGAATTGTTCTTACTGTGCTGGGTGTTGTGGTGTTGGACTTCTGCGCAGATGCCACAGAAGGACCAATCAGAGCATACTTGCTAGATGTAGCAGACACAGAGGAGCAAGACATGGCACTTAATATCCACGCTGCCTCAGCAGGTTTGACTTGGTTTGAACAATTAATCTGCAGACCGATATTTATTCTCTCTTCTTTTCATGCAACCTGCATTAAATATCTTCTTGTCTGCAGGTCTTGGTGGCGCAGTTGGCTATGCTCTTGGAGGTTTAGACTGGACGCACACTTTCCTTGGAGCAATCTTCAAGTCCCAGGAGCAGATCTTGTTCTTCTTTGCAGCAGTTCTCTTCTCCATCTCTGTGGCGCTCCATCTCTTTAGCATTGAGGAGCAGCAGTATTCACCACAACATGACCGTCTTGACCAGGTACTGAGCTGTAAAACTCCTTTTAACTCAAAATAAGAAACAGAGAAGATTTTCAGTGACATCAAGGAACATGTTTCTTTCCCCGTTCTCTTTCTAGGAGAGTCCTGACCCAACCAACCCGCAATCATCAGCTAATGGCAGGGCTGGGCTTCTTGCCCCTAAACTGGAAATGATTGGAGAAAATGATACAATCGAGAGCTTCGATTTTTATGATCCCTATGGAGATGACCAATCGGAGCGTGGAGACATGGACATTGATTTCCTGGAAGTGGAGCTTGTGAGAAGTAAGCTTACAGATCCCTGCTTCTGTTGATGAATGTTTTTACCTTAAGATTCAGTCCAGAAACAAATCTATCAACCAACGTATATGGAGACCATGAGGAAGGATGGTTCCCTCTCTTTTTTCCTGCTCATCATTTTCCCTTGAGCCCTCAATTTTAAACTCACCACCCTGCTGTTCTTCCTATAGGTAAAAGTGACAGCGTTCTTGCCATGGCTGATGCCACTCTTGACCACCTGGACCACGACGCTTTGTTCTTGGGCCACTTGGAGCCGTCCATCTTTGCAGATCGTCTCTCATCCTATCACGGCTCGCCCCCCAGGACTTCCTCCTTTTTCAACCCCAATCACAGCAGTTCCCGTCCGCGGCTCGCCAACATCAGGCGCAGCAGCAGCACAGGAAGCGAAGACCTGCTCCGCCCCCACCACACCAATCATCAAACGCACGCTCCCGCTCCCAGGATATCCCGCCTCTCAGCTTTCTTACAAGAAATGGAAAATGATGACGGGCAAGAAGCGCTGCTGAACAACCAACTTAATGAGCAGCGGACTCTGAATGGGCGGCTTTTAGCCAGTGTAACTAATCCTGACAGAGATGGCAGCAGGCTGAGCTCTAAAGGACAGGCACACCGTGCTGGGATGGTTAAAGGTCAGTATCTACATATTATTATCTACTCTGGACAGTTGTAGCCAGAATAAAAATATCAATGAGTGAAATGAATTATTTCTTAATGTCATGACTTCTTATAATGTTAGAACCTTTGAATCAATTTATGTAAACTTTTTATGGTTTTAAATTGTAGTTTTAAGGGAACTGACTTATGGTATTATTGTCAGAAGGAGACTAGTTTAAAACATCTTTTAATCTTCCAGATTAAAATATGTTTAACAAGGACTGGAAGATAAACCAGTAAAATGTCTTAATAAACTCTTTCCTCATCCAGCTTCCAGTACCGGAGCTCCCTTGCGGCAGCCACACCACCGCCACATCTTCTACCGCCAGCCGTCCTGCACTTTCTCCTACTATGGGCGGGTGGGAAGCCACCGTTACCGCTATCGCCGAGCCAACGCTGCTTTTCTCATCAAATCCTCTCGCAGCATGAACGACCTGTATGAGGTGGAGGCCCGACACCGAAGGCGAAACAGAAAGAGGAACAGAAACCGCAGCGGAAACACTAACTCCTCCAGCGGGGATACAGAGAGCGAGGAGGGAGAGGTCTTTAGTTTTATTTTTATTTTTCACATTTGACCAACAAGCAACAGTTAATGTTTATACTGATTTCCAACTGTAGCTGTCCTCCTATCAGTTTGTTTCTCTTTGGTTATATCTTATGTGTTGTTTCCTTAAATGTCCTCTCCTCTGCTCAGGTCGAGACCACTGTGCGCCTGTTGTGGCTCTCCATGCTGAAGATGCCTCCAGAGCTGCTGCGGTTGTGTGCCTGCCACCTCCTCACTTGGTTCTCAATCATTGCTGAAGCTGTCTTCTTCACTGACTTCATGGGACAAGTCATCTACCTGGGAGACCCTACTGTATGAAAATCTGCCTTATTAAAAAAACAAAAACAGAGAGACACTTAAAGATGTTGTAGCTGTTTCAGCTGAACTGCTCAGTTCAAAACTAATAGCATATCTCTCTTTCTCAGGCTCCTGCTAACTCAACATTGTTAGAAAATTACCACAGAGGAGTTCAGATGGGGTGTTGGGGACTGGTGATATATGCCATGACTGCTGCTACATGCTCAGGTAACTACGTGCCCATTGCTTTTTATAGAATCAAGTCTGGACTACAATTTCATTTTGAGTTAAAGTCCAAAAATCTTCCTGTTCCAGCTGTTCTTCAGAAGTATCTTGACAACTTTGACCTGAGCATTAAGATTATTTACATCCTGGGGACACTTGGATTCTCTATCGGTAAGAAACCACAGCCGCCACACAAAAAAAGAATAAAGTCAAACTTACTTTCTCAGGTAACATTTTTTCTTTCTTTGTTTTTCTTCTCCACAGGAACTGCTGTCATGGCAATCTTTCCTAATGTGTATGTGTCTATGGTGATGATCAGCAGCATGGGCATCATCTCTATGAGTATCTCCTACTGTCCTTATGCATTGCTGGGACAATATCATGAAATGAAAGAGGTACAGGAATTCAGACATTTGACTGAAAAGTCTTTGTATTGTTTTTTTGCTCAGAGACCACTAATGATGAGCAGAATTTTATCCACATATTAAAAACACACATGCACATTGTTATTATTTTTGGTGTACCAAATGTAACTGTTTCCTCAAACACAGCTTAATTAAATGGATGAAGATGACTTTATCAATCCCAGAGGGAAATGTCTAATATAATGTGGTGCTCATTCAAAATTACTACTGGTTCACTTCATTCAACTACACAGTATAATTGGTGCTCATCTAAAGTAGTTTGATGGCATCATTGATCAATTTCAATCACTTCCAGCTGTTCTTGCATACCAAAGATGGCCACTGTGCTTCAGGATTTGGGTGTTTTCCTGCTCCAACATACCATATTTAAATCAAAATGATCCAACAGCTTGTTGTCAAGTTGACCCATAGATTGAATTGGGTATTTTGAAGCAGGGAAACATTAAAAAACTTGCAGGACTTTGGCCCTCGAGGACCCACATTACCCACCCCTGTTGTATACGGTACACCTGTTGATGGTTCAGATTAGAAACCCTTCATTTTAAAGGACTGAAGAGTTTCTGTTCACTGAAACATGAGCAAGTTGTTATTTTTAACTGTTGCAGGAATATTTATGAAGTTTAGTAAGACAAAGGGCCTGAACTATAACAGGGTTACTGGTAGTGTATCACAACAGAGCTTTAAAGGTTCCAGCAATTGTGTTTATCAAAGAGCGGTAACTAGAAATTTGGCTGCTTCTAATACAGACTTATTTCAGAGAAAGTCTTGTTAACATCTGTAGTTAAAAAATGTGTTAGTCACTCATAAAGGAAATTTTACTATTACCATGCACAACATATTTTTATTATTTATTTATTTTAGCTTAGGGTAAATTTTCTCAGCTTAGTTTTCAGCTTTTTGAGCTGTCACTTCTAACTGTGATGTTCTCTGACTCCTGCAGTACATCCAACACAGTCCTGGTAACTCCCGCAGAGGCTTTGGCATCGACTGTGCCATCTTGTCCTGCCAGGTTGGTAGCCACACTTTGTTTATAATACTGTATTTAAGTTGTTACCCAGTGAAAACAAAATATAACTTCTTAATCACAAATTACTTAACACTGAAACCTCTCGAGTAACAGCTTTTATATATAGCTTCTAACAGCTGAACATTTATTCAAGATAACCCTTATTAATGGATATTACATATTTTCAAGCTTAGTTTTTTTTTTTTGCTCATTTTTTCCCCCATTTAAAAAAAAAAAAAAAAAATTGAATAAGGAACACAACACAGTAGCCAGACCATCATTCTGCTTGCTACAATGCCCAACAAAACAAGTAAAAAAAAGTAAAAAAAATTAATCTTTTTTTTTTAAATTTAAATAAATTTTAAACTACTAAAAAAAAATCGATTTAAAAATCGTGAGAGAAAAAAATTGCGATATTTATGTGAATCGATTTTTTTTTTCCTCCCACCCCTAGTAGTTTCCATATTAGAGTACTAAAGAAAAGGAAAAATGTACTATGATGGTTATAATGCTTAGATCTGAGCTCAACAACTCTGGTGCTCAAGGACTGCTGTCCTGCAGGTTTTAGATGTTTCCCTGCTGACACATGGGACATTAACAAGGTTGTGCAGAACTTAAGAACAAGCTGCTGGAGGGGTTTTTCATTTGACTCAGGCATTTTGCAGCAAAAGACTTTTAAAACCTACAGTACGGTGGCCCATGAGGACCAGGGTTGGTGATCCCTGGCTTTTATGCTTAATTATAACTAATATGTAAATACTATATAAGGAAACTGTGTAATGATTTTGCAGGTATACATCAGTCAGATATTGGTGGCCTCAGCTTTGGGCGCTGTAGTGGAAGCTGTTGGAAGCGTTCGTGTCATTCCCATGGTGGCCTCTGGGGGCTCCCTCCTTGGATTCTTCACTGCCTGCTTCCTGGTCATTTACCCGACTCCAAATAACGGGTGAGAAAGCAAATGTTAACTTCTCTGTTTCTTTTTGTTAAATGCTGAAAGGTTGCACTGCTGTAAATAAGGCGTTGGAAAAGCTGTTTTGCATCCAGAACAGCAGTAGTGGTAGCCAATGACCTGAATGTGAACCGAGGTTCATCCTTTGTGGTATTATGATTTGATGGGCTTGTCTCTATCATTAAATGAGCAGGTTAACCCAGGAAGGATCCCAGTTTGCTTTGTGTCTATTTTTTTATTAAACATGGCCACAGATTGCCTGGATGTCAAATCTTGGCTTCTAGCAAGAGAGTGAATTAAGATCACCTCCCACAAGTGACACTTTAATCCTAAAACTCAGTCTTAACAGATTCTCATTGTGGTTGACAGGGAGGGGGACTCGGCCAAAGCTTCAGAGAAACGGGCCTTGACAACGCTGGAAAATCCCAACAACAGTGAAGATCCCGTTACCACAGTGATAGAGAAACCTAGCTTCCTCAAGCTCAACAAAGAAGGCAAAGCCGCCTCCACCACCTCATCCTGCCATATGGAAAATGAGTCTGCTCTGTGAACGGCTCACGGAGTTGCTGCAGAAACAAATAAATGGACTTTTCGAGTTGTTGCTGTTGGACAAGACTCATGGACGTGCCTCCATCCGGGGGTCAGTCTGTTTCACTCTGTGTGTCCGTTCTGGCTTTGGCAGGGTTTTTCTGAACCAAACCACTCAATCTACTGTGCGACCAGAGTCACAACTTATCAAACTTTAAATCATGCTGGTCCAAGTACTGTTGTAAAACTAAATTCCCTCCACTCGGCCCACGCGGACATTTTCGTGATCCAACAGTAATTATTTTGTTGTGGTTTTAAGAAGGTTGTGTCTGTCTCTCAGGGCCTTTAAGTGGTGCTACTGAGCAGCCGCCTGGATGGGAAACTTCAGGGGACTTCAATACAAACCCTTGCACGCACACACCTCCTCATCTGGGGTCAATTCAATCGAACGAACCCCTGAATAATGAACACTGCTGATGAACATTAGTCCTTGAAGCTGCAATCATTTTTTTCGAAAATGCTGAAAATCGTTCTTCCTCACTGTGGACTCGACTTGATCGAATCTTTGCTTCGTGATGCTGAAGCTCATTGATGTGGATGTGCTTGTCTGCTGACTTGGTGTCTCAAGCGGAGGCATCATGTGCACCAAAATAACCGTGATGACTCGTTCGGCTTCGTGGGACTTATACAGCACTCTGCGACAGTAGCTTTAAGAATATAAAGACATTTTCGAGGGGCATTTCTGAAACTCTGATCTTGAGTACCCCAAATCGATTGCGAGTGTTTTGTTTGTGTCCCGTTTCACATGGCAGGAGTGCTAAAATCTTTATTTAACACTTATTGCATGACAAATATGATAATATACCATATGATCTTCTCAGAAATATTGAGCATGAGCATAAAGCTGTAAATGCTCACATGAAAGATGCGATGTGTGCAGAGCAGGGCATTACAATCCCAAATATTGTTTTACTGATGACTCGCAAGGATTTTTCTGTTTGTTTTGACTAAACTCTACTAACCTACATGCTGCATGTTAGACAAGCAGAGAAGAGACAAACCAAACTTTTTTGCTTAAGCAAATGCTGGGAGAACAATGTTTGTCAGTAACTGCACATTAGCTGAGCCACTGTTGTAAAGAATGTGATGCGCTTTAGTGAGAAAAGTATTTAGTTTAAATTCACTCTTTTTCAATTTTGGTTCCAATTTATTCATTTGGGGGGACATCAACAGGACATCGCTTCCTGATTCTGTTCCAACAAATCTCCACAGTGCTGAGATTTAGTTGTTTGTATCAGCAGTTTTAAGCTTGTTGCACATGGTTAATCAGAGTATTCTGGTCCTGCCCTGTTGTTCCACTTTAAAGGGCCAAATATAATCAGTAAAAAGGAGCGGAGTGGAATATCTCATAATCTTACTGGTTACTTCTGTATGTGGCACTCTGTGGATGTGCATTGGAGGATGGAGGGTGTTGTTAAAGGCTAAGAGAAGGACAGTTTTTTGTTTTCACTTTTAGACAATACTTTGACATGTTGTGAAATGCTCTCAATGTTTCTGCAAATTAAATGCTAAGATTTATGCGTCCGTGCTAAGAAATGGGAGCATTTCTCAGATGCCAAATAATTTATTTGAAATTGTTTATTGGAAATAAAAGTTTTAACTTCCAATGTAGGCAGCTGAATTGGGCTGTGAGCATTGGTGCAGCCTGCTTTGTTCCAAGAGAAGCTCACCAGTTGTGTTTCAGCTCTGGCAAAGTGGTGGTTTCTAGATCTTGCCTATTTTTGGGTGTATGGACGTGGGCTAGTTTAGTGCTAAATATTGGCAAATTTAGCTGCATTTGGACTGACTACAAACCATGTGTGGTGACATTGTTTTGAGTGGGAGATGGGACCTGGTTCAGTTTCTGCACTTAGACTGGAGTCCGCATGATTGGCACAACATTGGAGCACCATTCAAACCATAACTAGGACAAACTATTTCCTCTACCCTGCTAGATATGGGGCACTTATGGGTCCACAACATTCTACTACGCCTACTCCTTTGTTGTTTCTGTCAAAACAAGATGAATATTTCACATTTTTATAGTTGATTTTTGACTAGAATGAAGCTGCCAGATTTTAAAGCTGCAATGAAAAAGTGCAAAATAAACAACTATGGTTGCATCTGCTGCGGGCAAGCAGTAGGAGCAGTAACGTGATGGGGGATGAGGAAGTGAAACTGCTGAGTTTAGCTTTAATTTAACCTTTATTAACATTCAAAAACTGTAGGGAGACTAATGGTATTTAACACCAGGGTATACCCACAGATTGTATAAAACTATCAATACTTCCTGAAATTAAGTGAACAGAGATAGTCATAATCTTTTGAATGTTTTCTTAGCTGACATTGCTAAAAACAAACTTGAAAAGCAAAATGACAGATTTATAATAGCGTGTTGTGCTGTGTCTTTTCTGACAAATCAAACGTTTGTTGCAATAATTGCTCCTTTTAATCAGCTGCAGTGGGGACTGCATTAGGGTTTTTTGCTTGCAAATCAGAGTTGTTTGAGGTTTTCTCAAAACCGTTTCCAGTGTGGGTTATCTTTTTCCCTCCCTGCATCTTTCAGGGTGAAAGGCTGCAGATTCGGGTCCGTTTTATATTTGGCTCAATCAGCTGAAACAAGCAACTTGAAAGGAGGAGGAATGTACACTTCGATGGGCTGATTAACGGTTGAAAGCATATTTTACGAGCGTGTAAAGCAATTTGTTTTCAGATTGAGAATTTACTCATGATGATGTTGGGAGGTTTTATTTTTGTTTTGTTTTTTTACAGTTGAATCGAGTTCTGGTGCAGATTTTATTTGAGATTCTATGTTTTCAGGTACATTCAGTGAGAGCCAGAGCAGAGCGAGTATTTTGCAGACAACATTGAGAAAAAGCAGGAATGGGACAATGCTGAAAGACAATGAGATTTAGATTTCTGTAACCACAATGGTGATAAATTGTCTGTTTTTTTTTTGTTTTTGTTTTTTAAAATGAATGCAAAGCCTAAGTTAAAGGACAAGCATAAAGATTAAAAAACAAATGTAAAACTTTGGGAGGTTTTGCATGCACTAACAGCGATATGCATGTATAAAACACCAAAGTAAGTTTCTGTACTAATCACTCAAGTTCTTTTCTTTGTTGTCCCAATAAGTCAGGGGCGTATTTTCTAATGCATGGCTGGAAGTCTGTGTATTTTTTGTTTGACTTTAAATGTGTAACGTGTACTCTTAAAACTGGAGCATTGTGCTTGATCTGGGTCAGTACGCTCCAAACTAGCATGTCAGTTTTATACATTTTTGCACAAGTATCAGACAGCATTCATCACCCTGCTTTCAACACAACTCACAAGTGGACGGAGGTTGAAATCTGTTAAAATATTAGATTTATGTAGACGAGAATCTCCGGGCTGCATATACTTGAAGTGCAACGTGAGTGTTTTTGTTCCAATGCAGCAAGAAAAGTCTTTGTGAGGAGGGTTTTTCGTGTTAACTGTCCCAAGCCTTTTTAACCTGAATGTCCAGACAGAGTGGCCGCTCGCTCGGCCTGCTGGAGTTCTTGGTCTTTGATTCCATCTCAAGATCTAAATTTTTTTTTCTCTAAAAGTCAATGAATGTGAGTCGATTTCAGCTGAAATCATTCTTATTTTGATGTCCAACAAGCCAAGGTGGGCGTCCTGACATTGCACAGAACTTGCACATCATAATTAAAAAAAAAAAAGTTAAGAAAAAGGAAAAAAAAAGAACTGTAGAATTATGTTGCAAAAGGAAGAAAGAAACAACTGTGGATATTTATTTTTTGAGCTTTTATGTCTATAAAAGACACGTTTCACTTAGTTTCCAAAAAGTTACAGTAAAACTATTCTATTTGCTGTTACAAGAGATTTTACAGAAGTGAACTGGACTCAGAGTGTGAGTGTGTATGCGTGTGTGAGTGAACAGTTATTGACACGTAAAGCAAAACACAAGTGTGTTACAAATGTCATCTCAGTGTTTTTTTCTTTTCTTTTCTACAATAGGTTCTATTGTAAAAATGTGTTTTCTTCCTCTCTCCATTGTAATGTCGAAAAAAAAAAAATATTTCTTTTTTTGTACTTGTTCTTTAAATTTTAGGCCGACCCGCGCACAAGCGTTCGACCTTTGCACTTTTTCTGCGGCGGCCATGTTGGCACCACCGTCCGGATCACAGAATGAATGTGGAGACACGGTGATACCGTGTTCGTATGCCCAGCCAGCAGCCGTCGGTGGCTGCAGCATGGTGGCCGTGCAGTTAGTCCAACCTGTCTAAGCTCAGTGTGTGTGGCTCTGTCCTTAGTGCGCTGTGTTTTTAAGGTGGAGGAGAGAGATGCCTATATACTCTGATTTTATATAGAGGTTAATCAACAAAAATATTCAAAGAATGGGAAAGCAAATATTCAGTGTACCATATATAATATGCCTTGTCATATTGTTTAAAAAAAAAGATGTAAATATACATATTTTTCTTTTAGTTTCTTCTTTTTTGCTGCTATAAAAAAAATGATTATTTTTGTTAGTAGTTTGGTTTTCTATAAAAAGTATGTATATCTCTATGTTATGTAAATATGCTTGAGCCTTCATAGATAGGACTCTGGATGAACACTGTATGGAACGCACCTTTAAAATCTGTTCAGAATTACACAAACAATCATGTCTCTTTTTTTTCCTGATTTTATCCTGAACCCTAAAATATAAAGAAATTTGGGAAGGATTAAATTAATAAGATATGAATGACAAATACTAAACAATTGTATCCAGAACCATAAAAATTATTGTATTATTGTATTCTATATTTCTTTAGGTCAAAGACATAAAAAATCTTGCCAGAAAAACTGTAGCTGGGTTCTTTCTTGTCTGTGCCCAATGCACAGTTTGTTTTTCTTCCTTAATTTTTATCTGGTTGAAGCTAAATCTAGATGATGGAGGATTGAAGAATGATTTATCAAAGTAACATCCACTTGTGCAGAGGGTGGATCACTTTTAAAATTGTACCTCATTGATAAGCTGACTCATTTCTTCAGAACAGCTCCATAGAAATATATAATAAAGGTTATATTGCTTATGAACAGCTGTTAAAATATTGCAAATTACATCAAAACACATTCCCTTTCTTTCCCCAAACTACAAGGTTTATTGCATCCAAAATGTAAAAAAAGACATCCAACTAATATTCGCCCTGTCCTACAAGTGTCCATGTAGTTTTAAAGGCCACAGGTTGCTTAAACGTGTAGAAAGTGGCCTTTGAAAACTCATTGGCAGATATATTTTTTCATGTCCCACAAACAGTACAATCTGTTGTATGTAATAAGATAAATGAAAAAATAACTATTCTATACAGAATTTATCATTGAGACATGGTCTCTCAAGCAGAAGCAGAATAAAATGCAAAAAACAGGAACAATTTTCCAAGGATGTGTTATTTATTGCCTTTCATTTTGTCCTGTTGTAGCATTTTCCAAGACAGTGGAACTGAGCAGGAAAACGTCTTATCTTACTCTGTAAGCACTGAGGGAATACTAAAAGTAACAAAAGACTGGAAGCGAAGGCTATGACTGCTATGTTTGAGCATCATGTAGACGCATAAATATTTTGGGAACAGGCCACGGATGGATTCATAAATTAAATTATACCAGTGCAAGTGTGGGGCATTATGATGTGGCAACCAGTTAACCAGGGAGTACAAAATGCAACAATTAGTGAGGGTTAAGCAGCTTGTTTTGAACCTTGGTGCCCCATGATAAACATCCAGCATCTGTGGACAGCTACCAGAGGCAATCATGTAAACAATGACACGAGAATCAAGGAGCAGCAAAAGGCTGTTTCCTAGCATAGAGTGAAAAACAAGATTTATTCCTAAAAGAAAAACACTAGTTTTAATTTCAACTTAAAAATTTCTCAATATAGGACCTTAAGGAGAGAATTTGAACAATTACGATGCCTGATTATCTATAAGAAGACACAACCAATCAAGGTAGCTTATGTGGATTTAATAAGGAAGAACTGCTGGCACGTCCTTTGTTTTTGAAAACAGTATAATCCCTATTAAGCCAATTTAACAGGAAAAAAATGTTATTGAATGGTATCAAATACATCTTCCAGACAACATCAAAATTCTTTATTTAACAGGAAATATATTGAATTTTCTATGGGTCTAAGCTCTATCTGGTGGATTTAAACTCTACGACAACAGACTTCTGATGCTGTTGAATGGGAGGAATCCATTTCCTGTAGTTTAATTGTGTCTTTGTATGGTAAGTCCCATTTGCAGTCTCAGACCACATAAAACCTCTCACCAACTCTTGTAGATGTTTTTGGATCTGTAGTCAGTAACTTCTTGTGTGTCACATAGTTGTGTAATTATGTAAACAAGCAGGTTTAGATATTAGAAAAAGCAGGTTTAAAAACAAAAAGCTGTGAGTGTTGCCACACCTTGAAGATTAGGATTGCTGATCACTAAAAAATGGCTTTAACAAACAGCCAGACTGCTGCTAAATAGACCTAATGCTTTGCATTGCATTTTAAGGTCTTTTAAAACTTTTTTTGAAAGGCAAATAATCTTAACTCAGCATCTTGAAAGAAGCCTACTTGTTTCCCATTATGCCGTGTGATACGACCGCTGAGAGAGGAAATTGAGAAAACACCATGGTGATCGCCTCAGCTCTTTCCATGCAGAGAAACCAGAGAGGGAACCTGAAACTAGTTTGTGTCTGACCCAGACTCATCATGTGACAGCCGGTCCAGCTGATGGTAAGAATGTGTGTGTGATGTACTGAGGTATAAATTTACAACCCCAGGATATCATGTTAAGTGAACTGTAATGACCTGCTGCTCCTTTGCAGGGATTAAAGGGAAATACCACACAATGTAAAAATTCACATTCCTACTCCAAATAATTCTTAACATGATAATTGTACATCTGAATGATTTTTCTCTTATGAGGTCAATAAAAACTGAAAAAATGTACCTTTGCATCGAGTTTGGACGGAATAGCTGTTTATTGTGAATAGGTTCTATTGTAAGATTTTCTGATCAATTTTGGGAGAAAACGTGTTCTTTATCTAGGGTTTATTCTGATATATTCTATTTTGGCAGCAGAAAAATAGACCTGTTATCTTAGTGTTAATTCATTCTTAGGGGAAAAAAATTAAGATAATATAAATTAATATAAAACTTAGAATAAAAGTCATATAGAAAGTCAGAATGAAGAATAATGCATAATTTGAAAATAATTATGTAGTCTCCTGGATGAGTTATTTATGATAATAAAGGTTCAGAGGGTCACAAACACTTTATGCGTTTACTTTATGCAAGTTATTTGATTTTTGGGTTCACATCCCTTTTTTACTTTTCACTGTGAATTAGAATAGCATAAAGATTATTGCAGATCACGTCTCCCTGGCTGCTGTGGTGAAACACTGTCCTCTGGTGGAATAAATCAGACACACTTGAGATCTGATTCAGGCTGCCGTCTTTCATGCAATAATCTGCAGGACTTGGCAGTGCAGGATCCTTTGGGTGGTGGTGCATGAGCTTCATTGTCCTAATTAGCATTACTGGCTGCACCTATTAAGGTGTGGAAGGGAAGCATGGCACTCCTGCAAATGCTCATTGTGCTCCTGGTTGAACTGGTTGTTTTCAATGCTAAATTCCATACTTTTCTAAATGCCTGTGTTTGGTCTCCATTTTATGTTGCAGCCCCATGAACCAGGGTCTAAACACAACTGAATTGCATCATAGGTCAATGTCTGTGAATTAATTTATTCTGAATGAACACAGGTGAAAGAAGGCATCAAAGCTCCACAGCTGCAACAGAGACAGCACTTGTGTGAAAGTATCAGTCACAAAAACACTGCTTTCCACAAATCATTAAATGGACTGAAATGACAAAACATGTAAAGGAAACTCAGATAAAAAATAGATAAATCAGTTAAATCAGTTAAGCACATTAAACACATTAAGGCACAGCAGTGATCTTGTGGTCTGAAATAATGCTTGATAAAAATCAAAGGGATGTAAATAATGCAGTGGTCCTCTGCCTGTATAATTCTCTCTATGACACTATATTGAAACAATTGTAAATTATTAGAGTGATTAGAAGACCACATGTATCCCTGAAAAAATTATGGGGGGGGGGGGGGGATCTGTTTTTATGACACAGAATTACTGGCAGGAGTACACAGTTCTTTGTTTTAATCAATCATAAATCAATAGACACATCAGAGGAAATATGGGTGTCACTCCTCTTCCTCCAGCTGTAGCTCAGGAGGAAGAGCAGTCGTCTATTGACCAGGAAGTCGGTTCCCGGCTTCAATTCCTGACTACATGTTGAAGTGTCCTTTTGCAAGACACTAAACCCCACTTTGCCTCCTGATATGCCCATCAGGGTATGAATGTGAACAGAAGCACTAAGTATTTATTGATAAGTGCAGTATGAATGGGTGAATGTGACATGTAGTGTCAAAGTGCTTTGAGTGGCCAACATGACTAAAAATGCACTATACAAGTACAGTCCATTTACTGACTGGCTTTAAGGCAGAAATATCTTTTTGTGGTCCAGCATTTGCTCTCATGACTTGTAAGACAGCATGCAGTCACGAGGGGGTAGAAGGTGGCGAAAGCTGCTAAACTGGAAATATGCAATGTTTTCTAATGCTTATCTTTGTATGTTTGCATCTTTTTGCCATCAATCTATCACTCTTTTGAAGTGTCTATCACTTTGAAGTTTCCATTATTGGTCAACGGAGGGAGGGGGTTGACCCGTTAAAGCAGGCAGGTCTGAGGAGGCTGCAGAGAGGGGTGTGCTGGTGAGAGTAAGTGTGGCCACGCTCTGAGCTATCGCCAGAACAGTACCTGGACATTTCTTCATTGAATTCCTCTCCCCTTCTCCACCACTTGTATTTCCCGCCTCCTCATCCTCCTCCCTCCCTCCCCTACTCCTCATCCTCCACATCCTCTTGAAACTGTCTGTCACAAAGCAGTACACCACCGGATCCAGGCAACTGTTCAGGCTGCTTAAGCTTATGGTGATGTGATAGGCTAGCACATGCCCCACCTCCTGCCTTCGCCCCTCACCTACTGGGATTCTGAATCGGAAGTAAGCCAGGACCTGGCGAAGGTGGAAAGGTGTGAAGCAAACAGTGAACACCACCAGGACAGCGGCCAAAAGCCTGATGGCACGAGTCCTTCTCGCTCTGCTCTGTTGGGGCATCAGGCCTTGGTTGGATGAGAGGAAACAGGTGAGGCGGAGAGTGAAGCCCACCACAGCGAGCATGGGGAGGAGGAACTCGAGAACTGTGAGGTAGAAGTGGGCAGGAAGGACTACGCAGGAGGAGCTGAAATTCAGCGCTGTGGTCTGGAGAGAAAAGAAGAGATTCATTCATAATGTTAGACTGTTCACTAGTTTCAGTACAAAAAGGAGCAGTTTGATCATTTCCAACCCGTGTCCCAGCAGCTGCCTGTCTGTAGTCTGACTGGATTAAAATCTTTGCATGACCCATATAGATTAATCTTTGAACCCCGATATCAGATACCACACACAGGTTTAAACCAGTGGCACATTCAAAGTTTCACATTTACTGCCTTGTTTTGTCCTTAATTATGTATTTTCCTTTTGGACACGGTGAATCATCATCTGCAACCTGATATTGTGTTTATTGGTGGTCTACCAGACTAGAGGACAGCATTATATTCTGTCTTGCTGAGACATAAAAAGGACTTGCGTAAACATGAAACAACATACAAGGTTTTTGTAGAAAAAACAAAGGTTACAGAGAATTAAGTTACTGGATGTTAGGGGAGTAAAATGGGGTTGACATCAGTTTGGGAACCACTACTTTTGTACTTTTCTTTTAGTTGGTGTGTAATTAGGATTAGTCACCAAAACAACTTGGTTACATTTAAGTTTATTTCAGGCTTTCTTTTGTTTTTCATGAGCTATACACAAGAGTCAAGCAAAGGTTTATATTGTTTTGTGTTTATATGCTGTTTAATAAGGGTAAAGCAGCCAAAGTACTTAGTTAGGTTTAGGAAAAGTGAATTGTAATAGTCTTTTAGAGAGTGTCTGTGTAAGAACTGTCCCTTTCTTGGTATGGTTGTACAACAGAATATACTGTGGTATTCTGATACTGACTCTTACACTGATCAGCATTACTTGCTTTACTGGGCTGACCTCCAGCGATTTGCTATAGATTATCGGTGATTATCTTGAATAAGATGTTAGGATAGGTCACCTGGTTTAAATGAGAATTTATTTTAATCTGAAAGACCTCTCCAGCTCCCAAAATATCTTGGATTGCACAGCTTACTCTTGAAAAGTCCAATGTATAGGATGCAAGTGGCTCATAAAATCCCCCCCACTTACCCTCAAACATTTCAAAGTCTAATTTTCACCAGTACTTGTTTAGTTAAGTCTTTTTAAGGCTACTGCAGTAAAATCACCTCTGCATCAGGAAGGTATGCCGTTACTAGATGCAAGCAAGCACATCTGCTGGGGCTCGGGTAGCAATGATATTTACAACTTGGATATAAAATGATACTTGATATCATATCTGCTGTTTAATCTGAAAATGAACCTTTATTTTCTCCGGATAAAATGTTTGAGAACCAATTCTGATTCATAAGCATGGCCTGGCCATGTTTGTAATAAACCAGCCAGGGCAATTCATACATGAAAATTAAAACACCAGTCCTCTCTAGTGTACACCTTTTATAACAATGACACTTTTCCATATTTTTCGTGAGATAGCATCAGTTTTTTTGTTCCGGATCACATTTCTTTTATTTGCCTTTCTCCTCTCCTTTTGAAAATGAGGATATAAGATCCTTGTCTAAGTGTGTTGTGTATGAAATGGGAGTCCTCACCTGAAAAGAGTAGGTCACCACAACTGCAATGAACCACACGGTGGCACTGACACACCTGGCTGCTCCTGTGGTCCTCCATCGATGGAGCGTGCTGGTCGCCTGGACGACAGCGAGGTACCGATCTACACAGATACTGTGAAAAGGACAGGAAAGGCATTTTATTGCTCTACATGAGGGTTAGATTAATATATTTTAGAGCTGAATAAAATGTACATACCTGGTCAGAAACAGGATGCTACAATACATGTTGACAAAGTAGCTGAAGGTGTGGACGTAGGAGCAGGCCATGCAGCTGCCTCCACTGTGGTACAGGGCAATACGAGCAGGCAGCGACAGCGCCACCAGCAGGTCAGCCACAGCCAGGTTTATGGTGTAAACCACTGAGGCTGAAGAATGGATGGAGGTCCCACAGAAAACATAGAGAGCCAGAGAGTTGAGGACCACACCGACCACCAGCATCACACAATTACAAACCTACAGCAGGAAGGGATGGAACCAGATTGTACATCAGAAACTGGTGATATTTTACTTATATAGCAGAGTTAAACACATATTTTTAGGTTTGATGCCAAAAAGCAAGTTGACAGGGGGGGGGGGGGTTCTTCCTGTTCCGCCCACACATGGTCTTTTTTTATTTCTTAATCAGGATCTTTGCATTAATCCGTAATTCTTAATTCTTAATAACACTCGGGTTTAAAATGAACACAACAGCAAAGCCTCTATGTTTGTTGCTACCAGTTTTAGGAGTAACTTAGCTTAAGTTGTGCTATATCTTTCTTACCATCAGAGAGACCCAGACAGCGTAGAAGTCTTGGTACAGCTGCATATCCAAATGGGCTAACCTGTGCATGTACGGCACCCCCCACTGCTGATCCCAGGTGCTGCAGTTGGTCTGGTATGAGGTGAAAAAGGGCCAGAGGGGCTCGGTGGTTGAGGTGGAGCTGATGTTGGTAAGAAGGTGCTCCATTAATGAAAGACTGGCTTCTGCAGCATGAGAGAAGAGGGTGTGAGAAAAGCAGAAATATTACTCTAAGGATAATTAATGCTGGGTGTTTGCAGACATTTTCCTGCTTGATTTGTTAGTACTGCGAGACATTTTCAAACTGTCAACTAAGTCTGCACGATATTTTTGGTCAAGTCCAATGAATCAGCATTCGACTTTACAGCTTTTCTCAGTAGACACTGGTGATGCTCTTACATCAACCATTCCTATAACATTATTTTGTCCAGTCTGGACATGTACATGAAGCTGTGCAAGATATACAGGATATGTCTACCTGCCCTCGCCTTGGAAAGTTTCAGTTTAGGTTCAGCGGAACTATGATGTATTTTACTGGTAGCATGCAAACAAAGTAGGGACATAGAGTTTTTAGGCCTGGTAACTAAAGGTTATATCAAATGGCATTTAGCATTATTTATTTTTAATCACTTGTAACTTTTGAAAACAAAAAGCTAGTTAAGATCAAATACAAACTTATTCTGCTACTTTTATATCTTACGTGAACTCTCACAAGGTTTGTTGGAGATGGACCCTTCAACTTTTTTCATCAGAGTAAACAGACCCAAACGTCTCCTTTTTTTAAGCGATGGGTGTCTCCTGTCTTTGTTTGCAGATACACATGCACAAAATCAAAGAAACAAAGCAACAACCTCTGCAGATGAGGCAGTCAGCATGAGCAGAAGTTAATCCAGACAGACTTTAGAAATCTTCATCTTATAAACACTTTGGTCTCATGCTGTAGAGATGAGTGAATCCATCTTCATATGCTCTCTGGGAGGATGTGACTCTTTCAACAAAGTGAAGTACATGGCCTGGCGTGTTATTTTAAACACAATGTACTGTATTAACACGAGCCATGTCAGCGCTGCTGGATAACACTTTACTGTCTTGTGTTGACTTAAACGCAAGGTATTCGTTTGTCTTCGCCAGGTTGCATAAATTTGTTGAATGTAACACATCCTGTTTGAAGAAGAGAAAGATTTTTAAATCCAGACGTACAGACATAATTATATTTCAAGACACTTAACTTTAAAGGAATGCTCTGACCCAAAAATAGGACAGAAATTTAAAGGTGCTCTGATTGACTTCAAGATATGAGGACATGCTACATTTGGGGATTTGTTTGGTATGTTTTGAACAGGAATTGCCAAACAAGTTGTACACAGACTGGACTTGATATGAGGTAGGTTTAAGCAGAATGTTCCCAAATATCGATCAGCCTTAATGAGGAGTTATAGATGAGATGTTGTGGAGATAAAAATGTTCATTGGCTTAAAAACATAAATAAATAGTATTCTGTAAACTCCTTGGCTTTGAAAAAGCTATTTGTCTCCTGACAGAAATTGTGTCTTCCATTATGTCATATTTTATGATCTTGTTATCTGAAATGTGGGAGATAAAGACAGTCTTACAATTTTACTTAATCTGGAATGCTATTGTTCCTCTGAAATGCAAAGATATGGAGAGTTATACATATTTTTTAGAAAGAACATCAATGTAAGATGCATTCGAATTAAATTCTCACAAGCTTCCAATTTTAAGGGTGAGAAAGATCATTGGTACAAGTTTTATCCAAATGTATATTCTCTTTCCCCTTAAATGCCAAAGAAGGGTGAGCTTCCATCTTCGAACAAATTGTACTGAGGAAAGTTTTTCCACCCTTCATCATCTAAAGACAGCTCAATAAAACACAGCTGAGTACTGGGGTTAAAAAGCAGAGAAACGTCTGTGTGCAGCATTCAGGTTCTTCATTTACAACTCTGTGTATAAATTCTTATCACTCATACCTGCAATTTAATTTTTGAGCTTATATTCTTAATAGTTCCTAGATTCATATTCAAATAGCAATATAAGCTTGTGTAAAAATTTTGTTTGAACTAAACACCTATATTGATATAAAGGTATGGGTTAGTATAATAATAAGCAGATGAAATAAAAGCTTCAGTTTTTATAACATGGAATGAAATCAAATGAAAAATGCTTAATTAATCCCCTGTGGGGAAATTATAATGATATATAGGTTGTAGTAAGAGAAAGCATGCATAGACAGAAAAAAAACTCTTATTTTAGTAGCCTAGATACCATTTGCAGAGACACTTGTGTGCAAATGCATCCTGCAGAATAAAACTGAGACTTATAAAGTGAGTGAAATTAAAAACCAGAATTTTATTATTTTATTATGTCTGAAAAAACATGGAGAAAAAAAAGAAGAAAACTTCAATAAATGTCAAGCGAAGTGATAGAAAATATATTTCTCACACATACCTGATGAAGGCAGTGACAGTGATAAAAGTCATACGCCAGCAGAGCTCCTTATAGTCTTCAGATGAACTAGTAATTTTCCCACTTTTTTCTCCTCTTCTTTGTGTCCCCACCTTTCTGTAATTGCTGGATAAGAGACAGTGAGAAGAGATTGGACACATGGATGTCTGGATGGGAGGATTTCTCTAGCAGTGACCTTTCATATCTTCATCCTGCGAATCCACCAAGTTCTGTAACTTATACACTTAAATTGTATGGCTGCACCTGTCGTACTTATACACACATTTATAGCTCTAAATAGATTTAGTACTTTAGCAGAGATGAGGGTGTCTCTCTATGCTAAAGCTTAGGTATTGTCTCTGACTTGTAAGTGGTTTTGGATTAGTTAAATTAGACTGCTTTTTCAAAAAGGGGATAGATTGACTGTTTGATTCAAGTAGAATTTGACCTAAGTTTATATGAACTCTGAGGTGGTCCCACAATGGAGAGGTCTGAGGGAAAAACTATATACTCTGTTTGTGTATACCTAAATGTTCAACCCAATTAGAGATGTGAGAGGTAAAAAAAAAAAAGTGAAACAGACAGAGAAGTATAAATTGTTTCTGTTAGTTCTTTTGTGAAGTTGCCAGCATGGGGGGGGGGGGGGGGGGGGGGGGTG
>JAOXYM010000018.1:17370229-17400521 GCA_028567055.1 Leptatherina wallacei
GTTGATTATACACCAGAGTTGTTTACTATTATTCACCGACTTCCTCCGAATCCTGAAATAGAAATAAAAGTGTTTCACTACAAACTTCAAATGCTTGTTTCAAAGATTACCTATCATCTGAGGAGAGGCTGTTAAACAATAAAATTTATAGTTACTATGTGTGAAGTAAAGGTGAAGCCATTGTTTATCCCATCACTATGTCTCTTCTTACTCATGTGTTTTGACATGTTCAACCTCACATCCACCTTTTTTGTCTTTGACAAGGCAGCAAATTAAAGTCTCTTATTACATGTGTTACCTTCTTGCACCTGTATGACACGCTTTTATTCTATTATAAACCAAAGTAGTGGAGCTAAAACCAAAAAACTATTTTCATGAGCCATCTATAGGTTTGGTCAAAACATTGATTACATTAATATGGTAACACGTGCAACTTAAGAGTAAACTTTGGATGATTCTCTTTGAGATGATGTTGAAACGTGTGGCAGTCTGAAAGGGCTGTAGCTATGTGTAATACTGTACCTCTATTGGGGGAGAGAAAAAGATTAACATCCTAAATTACAGAGGGAAAATTAAAATGTCTTCAAAGAATAATCATATATTACCCAGAGGCATATAACCACTACTGATGGGGCTTGGTTTTCTGAAACTGGGTCTGTTAGAAAGTGATGTGGCAATGTGGAAACCCATTTTAGTTTAAAACAGAAGCCTCTCCATAAATATGATAAGTAAATGAAGGCAGTAAAAGAAAAGTAAATCTGTAAACAGAAAATTAGACATTGACAGTTAACCCCAGCATTCAGTCAGACCGTTTCCGTGTTTTTTAAAAAAAATCTGCGGTTACCTGAGTCTCTCGTTTATATCCTCCACCGCACTCCTCTGTTTCTTCGGACTATTTATGAGCTGCTGCTTCCCCGACATCCCCACCTCTCCTTCCACCTTCCCGTTATGACTTGCATGTTCAGACGGCCCTGCTACTGACTTGGCTTTAGCGGGATGCGGTGGAGGTTTTGCCTTAGCATCGTGACACTTGTTCCCGTTGGCTTGTTTCACGCTCACCGCTCCGCCGGAGCCGGAGACTGTTGTCCTCCTCTTGCGGGTTGCGGGCCCTCTCATCTCAGCCTTTTCGCTCATTTTCTGCGGCTTCAGTCAAGCAGGTTTACCTGCCTGACATTGCTGATAAAACTGCTGTCGCTCGACTATTTTTTTAGGTCTCTGTCGCTTTGGAATAGCTAAACGAAAAGTGGGAGGTGCAGGGGGGTGGGGGGGGGGAGACACACACCTTCCTCCTAGTTGAGCCCTGTCAGAGCTGATAATGAGCAAGGCGTTTTAGCACTAGGGAAGCTCAAGGTGCATCTATCCACCAGTATGGTTGCCAGATCGTTGCTTTCAGCAGACATCCCCCTATCAAGATAGTGTTCTAATCGACATCCGGATTAGCAGCTGTTTTTGATCAATTTCAGAATGAATTAACACTTACTTAAAATCTTTAAGGTGGAGCATGCTGTGCAGAACTAATTTCAATGGTTGAGTTTCATCATGGTCCGTGTCTCTCAGTTGGTAATCCCAGGTTATCATCAGTAAATTGTAAAGTTAAAGTGCTCGTTTCAAATGGTACCACAGTCATAGCTGTTATTTGTAAAAGCCTGCGAGTTGGGGAGACTGAGCACAGGTGTGGTGGTTAAGCTCCACAAAGAATGAGGAGAGAGAGAAAATTAGGGAAAAATCAGAGGAATAAATCATTTACTGTTTTGAAGGGATTCTAAGACAGAAATAAAAATATTCATAACCCTGCATACATGTGTTTCATGAACAGATTTTAAA
This sequence comes from Leptatherina wallacei, assembly GCA_028567055.1. Lineage (NCBI taxonomy): Eukaryota > Metazoa > Chordata > Actinopteri > Atheriniformes > Atherinidae > Leptatherina > Leptatherina wallacei. The sequence goes on from JAOXYM010000018.1 coordinate 17,372,054, forward strand.
TAAATGGAGCTGAAATGGGAGTTTGTGGGTATTGTAATGTCAACAAAGTAGTGATTTTGTTTGAAGGCATACATGAAGACATTCACAACCCAAAGTAGTGTGTACCATGAACAGATTTTGAGTCAAGAACTGTTGGAGAGGAGAGACACGCTTAGGCAGACTACTGTGTATCTTAGAAGTCAATGGAAATGCATTAGACCCAGGAAGTCAAGTTTCACTAATACTCTAAGAGCTATGAGGTTTGCAGTATTAAAACTACAGTTAAATCTAAAGTTATAAATTGTATATTATATATAAACAGATAAACAGTTACCAAGGCAGGTGATTTAAAAAGGAAAGAAAAAGCAGAAGAAATAAAATACAATGTCACAGGCTGCTCAAGCTCACTCCCCTGTCTTCATACCAATCAACATTAATTATAATTACTGAAAATCTGTAAATCTGAGCATCACATTATGGCTGTCACTAGGAATTGTGGGGAAGAATATTCCTGTTTCCTCTCATGAAGGATGTTTTCAGTACTGAAGGAGAAAAAAAATGTGTATGATCATGATCAATATCAAGTAATTTTATTGTCCCCAAAAGGAAACTTTGTTCACAGACAGGTTTTCAAGACATTACAACATTAAATGATAAAAACCACTCACATATGCTAAACATGACGGTACAATAAAATCACCAATGAAAACCACTAAAGAAATGAAAACCACTCAAAATGAAATAAAAAAAGGAAACAAACCCAAAATGATCCTTCAATACTTAAAACAATAAATTCAAAATAAAATCACTAAGAAAGAATGAAAATACTGCACAAAATACAATGAATAAAGTCATAAAAAGAAATAAGATCACCTGCAGCTAAGATTTCGTACGTGGGAAAAGTATTAGTCGTTATGTATAATAAAAAAAAAATCTTGTTTGGAGAAAATCAAGCATACCTGAGTTTTTCTATACAGCTAGTTGGTACAGGTGTTATTTCTGTCATTGATGTAAGACTACATAAATAATACCCTAATCTTCTTTACATCAGTAAGGGGAAGATTTGCTATTAAAACTTTGAGAACTATTAAAATGCCGCTTTTAGAAATTAAATGGAGCAGATTATAAAAGTGAAACAAATTTCGCCACCGTCAGTCAAGTATCAGGCTAAAAACTACAATCATGTTAGGTTTCGACGCTTGCCCGTGGTGAGCCAATAGTTTACATGTTTAGGATCACATGTTATTTCTCTCCAATCAAAGCGTAGCTGCGAGCTTTGTTAGGTTGATTCACTCAACGACAGCTGTTGACTAAAGCAATGTTGCAGTCGTAGATAATATCAGTACTTTTACCTGTTAAAAGTAGATTTTTATTGGATTCTTGTTTATGGAATTGTTCAATTATTGCTATTCTGACGTTCATTTTTGAAGGGGATGAGAAAATACAAGAAGAAGAAACAAAACGGAGGAGTTGGAGTGACTGGGAATGTATCTGTCACAAGAGGTATGAACCACAGGTAGCTAATGTTAGTAAGGCTATCAAAATGAGCACACAAAGCTTGCTCTTCTATTAAAACTACCCAATATATTTACTTATGTTAATGGCATTTGTATGAACGGAAACTTGAACGGTCGCAAACTGGAGCTAAATCTAATTTTACGTAATACCACTGCAGCCAGGTGACAGTCTGGACACTAACCTCGAATTGTCTGCAGTTTTCCAAGCCGGTGTTTTCACACTATACAGTCAATGGTTACCACCCACGGTCACTTCTCAACAAACTTGAGCTCCAAATGCTGTTTGCGTGGCAGTGTCAGCCAGTGTGGATCGGAAAATTTGGACAGCTCAGAAAATTACAGTTGTAGGAGACGGAAATAGCTTTTTACTAAACAGGGCTAAATTTTTCTCGTTCTGTTAAATTAAAAGTTTTTTTATGTGAACCTAGACTTAGATTATTAGAATTAATACTTTTTTGTTATGTTATTGCAAAACATAGAAATGTGTAACTGTGAACTTGGTACTAAAACATTTCTTTTTGCATATAATTGTTTTAATATAAATGTTGTTAATAAAATACTTTTGATTATTGTGCTTTAATTTTCATTCATTCATTCATTTATTTTCTGAACCGCTTTAATTTTCTCATAGAATATTGATGCAGACATTACTATTAGTTTACTGTAACAGACTAAATGGGTTATTAAGCATATTCTAGCTGCCCACGGGTAATTTGTAGCGTACACCCTGGACAGGTTACTAATATATCACAGGCCAACACAGAGACAAATGAGACAAACTATCATGCTCATTCACACAGTCGCTAGGGTCAATTAATGCAACATTCCTGTTTTTGACTGAGAGGAAGCCAGAGTACCGGGAGGCACTTGCACAGTGAGCAAATGCAGACTTCATACAGAAAGGCCAGGAACCAGGGGCCTTCTTGCTGTGAGGTGACCACCATGCAACCAAAAATGAAAATAACCATATGCATATTTGCTGATTTCTTGCAAGTGTATAACAATGACATTTGATGCTTTACAAAAGAATCTTTCCAATCCTTAGAAACTTAACCTGTGTACCAGTTATCTATAGAATTACTTATTAAATGATCTCTCTTTCCTTCTTTCTTTCTTCTCTATTCTTCATCTCCCACATCTATATATCCATGTGTCCTACTTCTACCCATTACAGTTTCCTTTTACTGTTATCCCTTTGTGTCACAATCTGGTCTTTCTGTTTACTTTTTGCAACTATAAAACATTACTTTTTAATCCATCTCTGCTGCTTATTCTTGCTTGTCCTTTAATCTATTTTTCTTTTTCTTTTCTTTTTTTTACAGAACCAGACTGTGGGAGGAAACAGAAGCTGGCTGACATCCATCAGGCTTTGATCAGGTTAAAATGATATTGCCAGATACAGTGCTTCATATTCTTTGCTTCTTGCCAGACCAGCTTTATTACATATGGCTACTCCTTTTTTTCTTACTCCTGGTGGCTTTTTGATAAGCCATATGCACCCTTAGAAACTGGCCCGGAATGCATTACATCATTAAACACTGATAAAGCCAAAGTACTTGGCAGCTGTCTTTATAAATATTGGGATCTGAATGATGTGTTATACCTTGACCTGACCAAAAGGTATAGTTTCCCATCCCTTTGCTCTGGGTTGTTGAACCCATAGAAGATAAGCAAAAAAAAACAACAACTTCAGAAACACTTAAAGCAGTTGTTCCCAAACTTTTCTGGAGGGTTCCCCTTTTTTTGCTAAAATTTTGAGACCTACGGCACACTTAAAATTGGAGATGAAATGGCTCTTTTTTAGTAATACACCACTGACCTGTGATCTGTGAAGAAATGTGTCCTCTTTTAACATTTTAACAATGAGTGATACTACAGCTAAAATTTTATATTTTAGATACAAAATCTAAACTCCTTAATAGATTTACTACAGAAAGTATTCATTGAAATGCTCATATTTTCAAAATCCTGAGAAGTTTATGATATTTTCCTTTTAACTAACATTACAGCTTTTCACCATACAGTGAGTAATCCCAAGTAGGAATCACTTTAACTCTGTTCGTCCAATCAGCTGTTCCATAATTAGATGGTATTCATTTATCCACCGACAGTGACCTTCATTAGTCCACGCTGAAAGAATTTCACACCTGGAGAATTACTCACATAAGCTCAGAAGTGATCTTCACAGGGATCATGAGGATGGTGGTGAAAAGAGGATAGAATTGCATAAGTAAAGGCAAAGAAAAGTTATTCACAACAAAGAAACAATGATTTTCTTTGAAAAGTCAGTTAATTCCTTTTTGGTGCATGTCATGCTGCCATCATACATTGTGCTTGATAGATATGAAGCAACTAAACTGATCAACAGAAGTTTATTTTAATCATCTATAGAGTAGGATTTTTCTCTGCAACTATGTAAAAAAGTTGCCTGTATATATTGTATCATGTAAACTATGGTAAATAAACTATTTTGTTAATAAAATGACTGTTAGAAGTTTTTTCTTTTTTTTAATGAGAGGATTTGCAGACGGGTACAAATTGTTTGCAGTGCAAACTTACTGAAATACTGCATCATTTTTAACAATATACAATTTTTATTTTTGAATTAATAGAGATCCAGTGGACATTGAGACCCTGAGGAGAGCCGCAGCCACCAAAGGAGGTCTGCTCACTGATGAACTGAGGAGAAAAGTGTGGCCCAAATTACTGAATATAAATGTGTATAATCTACCACACAAACCCGGTGAGTATACCTTAATAAAGAATCTTGTTAATGCGGCAGCTTATAAAAGCATTTTATTTTCAGTAGCCACAATATAAAGCAGTGTGTTCCCAGTATAAGCTGTGCTAAAAATGGTAACAGCATTGCCTTTTCTGCTGCAGGGCGAGATGTGAGAGAGAACCATAAGGACTACAACCAAGTAGTCCTGGATGTTAGGAGGTCCATGAAGCGATTCCCTAAAGGTGACATTCATCAGTGTTCACCTCTGTTCTTATAGCAGTATAGCGAGTTATCTGATCGGAGTTAGATAAGTAGAAAGCTGAGATAAAGCTTCATCAGGGAAGATTCATGTCACAAAACGCCTATGTTATGAGCCTAAATCAGCTGAGAAGCTTTTTTTTTTTTAATTCAGCCCCAGTTAACTCTGGTCATGACTTTGACTTTCCATCCAGTGGAAATAATAATTGAAGAAGTTTTAGAAAAGCCTACTTGGAACACTGTAGCTCTTGAAGAGAAGCAACAATTGCTCTCTTTTGATCGTGATAATCACAGAAACTATGTATATTTACAAACACTGTTCATTTTCAGTCATACCCTGGAGATTTTTAATGCATGTTTCCTTTAATCAATTAACACAACGCGCATGTATTTCTCAGGTCAAAGTTTACATGTTATGAATGTTCGGTTCCTTTGCTATATCTAAGGCATGCCAGCATCAGAGAGAGCAGTGCTTCAGGAGCAGCTGATTGACATTATACTGCAGGTGTTACAACGCAACCCTCAGCTCCACTACTACCAAGGTTATCATGATGTGGCTGTCACACTGCTGTTGGTGGTCGGGGAGCGGATGGCCATCGCCATGCTGGACACACTATCCAATTATCACCTCAGGTTGTATATTTTTCCTGCTGAACCAAATAATTTTATGACTGAATCTAGTTCATTTATTTAACATCTCCCTGTCTACTCTGATGCAGGGATTTCATGGATCCTACCATGGACAGCACCAAACACATTCTAAATTATCTCATGCCTATACTGGAGCAAGTCGATGTGGAGCTACATGACTTTATGATCAGGTACAAATTCGACCATTGAGTGGACTTAAAAGCCACTAGAGGGCACAACAATCCACATTTTACACAAAAGCCTCAATGTGGAGAGAAAAGCCTGAATATGTTCAATTAAAATCTGCCTGAAAATGCATCAGTAGTGATCTCATTGAGTTGCAGTATCAAATGGTATAACAGCTGTGTTAGAGGCCTGTCTATCCCACCAGGTCTGCACATCATTAACTGAATGTTTTAATGCCCTGTAGTGGAATCAGTAAAAAAAATATATATATATATATAAATATATATTGGGAAAAAACCAAACAATTGTTATAGATCCAGCTACTGCATGTTAACAATGTAAATTGTCAGAAGTTAGTGTGGGAATGTTTGCAAGTCATTGAATTGTCCTTTGAAGTATTTTGATGTGTGTCTACAGTACCTTTTACTCTTTTGTTGCCTGTTCATTATTGATATTGTGTTGACAACCTCCATATTTGCAAAACATGTTACCTCAAAATACACACACATAAACAAAAAGAGTAACAGAAATGAGACATTGCGCTTGGAGAAATAGAGCAGGATAAACAACATTCCACTTCAAAGTTTGGATTCCTGCTTTTTGCGTGCACTTCTTTGTATTATCTGCCTTTATAATGATTTTGCTAAACTGTTGCAGTCAGCTCAAACCACCACCACAAGGTAATTTATTTAGAAACAGTGTTGGGCTTGCAGACAAATCAAGTGAGAGTTCTAAATGTTCATATCATAGCAAAGAAAACGGACTGTATTTTGACAAGCAAGTATATTGATTTGATTCTGTAAGAGTTGGTCGAATTATGAAACCCCCCTGTGTTCTCCAACTGTGAACTGTAAAAAACAATTAGCATGGATATAATTTAGTTATTTATTTTGATCATATCCAGCTCACAAACAGTTGCCTTGTTCAGTTTTCAGCTTAAAGGCATCATTGAATTGAAGTGGTCCCTGTGTTGTCGTATCACTTGATAAATTGTAGAATATGGATCACTCGAGAACATAAAAGTGCATAAAAGATTGATATAGATGGTTTGGTTTGTGGATTACCATTTTGAAGCCTTAAGCTTTTTGGCTTACACCCATGTAGTATTAAGTTGTCAATCACAAGGTACCTCTCATAGACTGTATGTTTAAAAAATGGACGTAGCCATTGAGTGTAAGAGGTGAGGCCTGCATAAAGTGTGTCTGCTTCCACTAGGCTCCCATTCAAAAATCACCAACTTGCCTCATGTAATGGCAAATAAGTAAAATTTTCCAAAGTCATTATACTGATATAAACTAGATACACTTATTCTTATTATTTATATTCTTATTATTATGCTCCTTGAATACAGCTTTATAGTTAAATAGGTATGACACCTCTAAAGGGCATGCTATTGTCCAGTCAGTTATAATTTATTACTGTGCAACTCCTCTATTCTAGCTTCTAAAAGCCCAAAATGGTGGTGAGTCAAATGCTCAACTTCAGGCTTAAAACCACCAGATTACATCCTCAAATAAAATCAATGTTATCTGTGACTACAACCATACGTATTGTTCTATTTTTCTCTAAATGGGTCCATAATTGACAAATTGAGAATCATTTCTAGTGAAGAAGACTTAAAACTGGTGAGAACTTGTAGGAGATTCTACTTGTCTAAAAATGAGAAATGCACACTGGAGAATTTTAGAAAGAAAACAGACTTGAGGCAATTCTATATTGGCTTAATTTTTATTTATTTCTGTATGTTGTGTTTCGAGCCACAAGTTACATCAGTCTCTGTTGAATGTGAACATTGCCTTATTTTTTCTCTGATTTTTGATGAGTTTAACCATGAGACAACATTTCAGCTTAGGTAGGTGGCTGGAGTCAAAGTAACAATGTTGATGCCAGGATGAACATTATATTTATTAATTTTTCATTCAGAACATTTAATTCTAACATTATCAATGCAGTTTACTTTACCTGTGGCTTTAATGTTAATTCTTATTGGTGAATATTTTACATGGTAATGAATATAAAATTATGTTAGCACTGTATCAATTGGCTAAACCATGCTCACGACTTGACTTTAAAGTAAACAAGACAAAGTAATTAATTCATTTAACATCTTTGAACAGCATGACAATTTAAAGTGCTTCACAAAACAGAAGGAAATAAAACAAATCATTAAGATGAAAATGAAAAGATGGTAGATATGAAAGAAATGAAAGATATACCGCACATTAGTAGGTTTTAAGTAAAATAAACTCCAAGATAAAAAATAATGACATGAAAAATAAGTGTGTCCTGCAGTATTAATGGAATGCTTGTGTTTACATCTCGTGTGTTTATCTTTTCTTTCTAGAGCGGAGGTTGGAACCATCTTTGCACTTTCTTGGCTCATCACTTGGTACGGCCATGTCCTGTCAGAGTTCAAATACACCCTGAGACTGTACGACTTCTTCATGGCGTCACACCCACTGATGCCCATCTACCTCGCTTCTACGGTAGGAGAATGTCAATATGAAGAGGAGAGCCAGTGGGATTGTTTTCTTAGTAATCCAGGACACATTAATTCATTTTACCACACACACAAAAACTCTGATTCTCACAGGGGGGTGGAGTACTTTGAAGTCTCTGGACTATGTAATTAGATGTCTCTTAATGAACAGATGAGAAAGAGGGGTACAGAGGAAAGGGGAGAAAGATGGATGAATGTTTTTTTTAAAAAAAAAAGGAAAGCCAACAGGTATGAGGGATTTTGTAAGCGGCACACAAACATTTACACTTAGACCTGCTGTATTCTTATTATTCTAATTATTCATTTTAATGTTTTTGCAGAGATAATTTAATTTGGTTGTGTACTCTGTTCTTCAGAGGTCTATTTGTGTTTGAGGAGGCCTTTTTAACTGAGGAGTTTGTGCATGTTTATTAGTGGGAACGATTGAGCAAATTTTCCTTGTTTGTGGTTGTGGATCTTTTAGTGTGTGTGTAGGATGTGAGCAGAAGGAGGGCTCTGTTTGAAGTGTGTGAAACAACAAAGCAAAATGTAGTTCATGTTTCCTTCAAGGCTGAGTTCAGCACACAGCACGGGGTTTTAACTCTTCATCTGCCACTTTCACTGTTGCGCTGTTGTGCAGCACTAAAATCAGTTGATGCTCAATATGTGGTATCCAAACCTGAAGCTTAAAACCTTCCCTCCCCTCCTCCTCAGATTGTGTTGCACAGAGAGAAAGAGGTGAAGCAGACAGAGTGTGACATGGCCATGGTGCACCACCTCCTCTCCCGCATACCTGAGGATCTCCCATATGAAGTTCTGATTGGCCAGGCCCAGGACCTGTTTGAACAGTATCCTCCATCGTTACTGGCCAAGCAGGCAGCATTGCAATCTCAAAAGAGGTGAGGAGACATTTGAAAATAAAATGACTAATGTATTGATATTGCTTTAAGGGAAGATCAGTGTTTGTTTTTCAATCAGGACCCTTCAGTCAGTCAATTTGAATAAATCATTTGAGTTTGATGACCATCCCTATTTATTTGAGCTGGAGTAAACCAAAGAAAAGTCTTCTAGAAATTGTCAAAAAAAAATGATAGAGGAGGATGTACTGATTTATTTACTAATATAACAGCATTTTCTTTGTTGTATCTGGGGGAAAAAAATACTTTATTCCAGGATTTTTTTTCTGCCATTTGACTTGCAGTAGGTATCAAGGTCAGAATGTTTATTCCAAACACGATGGTCTGCAGGGCACACTATGCAGGGCATAGTATTTACACCCAGTTGTAGCACAGCTAGCCTCAACATTGGCATGCTCCAGTCCTCCAGTGGCTGGCTGGGAAATCTCAGTGAAGTAAGTTTTAATATTTAATTTCAAAAGCACAAACGTAAGCACCATTTGGTCTATAGAAAATCACATTTTTAATCTGACTGTACAAAAGTCCACTCTTCCTTAGGCAGCTACCTCTCACCCTCATGTAGACCGTTGTTGTCCTGCAACAACTCACCACACACATAATTTCAGAGCAAGAAAGACTTTGGTGAAGATCCTTGTTATAATTTCACACGCTTACAATTACAATCTTAAACTCTTAAAAAATGTCTACCTTGCAAAGCATTATTACCTCCTGTTATTACATTGCAGCTTTTTAGCTGTAGCTGGACATGATGTTCTTGTTCAATATGAGGTCGATTGCAATGATTTTTGTGTCTGCACCCAAGTCCACGGGAAAATACAAGTCGTGTTGAAAAAATCATGGACTTTAGCTTTAATAAACTCTGCAAAGGTTTGTGCTATTTGTACTCAGGCTGTTGGCTGAAAAATGTGTTTTAGCTCAAGTTTGTTTTTTTATGTTAAAATATTTTAAAGTGAGTTAATTAGGTTTCATATGCAATCTTGATTTCGTAAAAATCTGCTTTATACCTTTATTTTCCACTGTCATATGAGGTTGCCAGTGCAAGTCAGCAACACAAAAGCTTAGGGTCAGATATGAACCTATAAACACCCATGGCAGCTTTTTCTCTGCACAAGTTGAAGTCTCATACTAATTTAATCCCACCAGCAATGCAAGATATTAAAATTGTTATTGTACATAGAGAGATATTGCAAAACCCTTAATTTAAGAGTCCAGAAATTATGGATGAGAAAAATTTTTGCTTGAAAAATAGTTAAGTCAAAATTATGGTTTGATTTCTTTCTTTGTTTCCCAACAAATACTTTAAACATAACTCTAAGTTTTAGTTTACCACAAAAAAACTGGCCGAATGTAAAATTCTGTAACTTCCTGCAGTAACCAAAAGGAGGTGCTCTAAAATCACTTCCTAAGTCCATCATCAAGTGCTTTGAATAGACAAAAGTCATTTGGTGCTCACGTGCCCATTTTTCCCCTCTTTTATTGACCTTTGAGACATTAGAATACACTCTCACAGAGTTCACAGCTATCAGTCTTTTTCTGCCTGTCTGGGTCCTTCAGTGTAGATTACAGTCATTGTTTACAGCAGCAAGTGACACAAGGCCTTGACTGACACACTGAAAGATGCTAATGTCCCACACATACAGTAGAACTGCACAAGAACTACTGAGTTAGCACTTCTCTCAAATTACCTCCCATTCTCTTCCTCACCTGTCTTTATCCATCACTTTATCCATCAGTCCGTTTTCTCAGGTCACTCAACATGTTTGTGCTTTACCTTAGGCCTAACAGTTCTTCATCACTGACTAACACTCCTTTCTCATCCCTCTCTCCATTTATCTCCCTCCAGCCTGTCGATCAGCACTTTCCAGGCATTTCAGCTCTCCACCCTCCACCAGAGGCCAGACTCTGTTCTCCAACGCATCACCAGGGCCCAGGGCTCCACCACCTCCAGACATGGTAAAAATAGTCTCTGTAATCTTATTACTGATTCTGAAGGTTGACTCCACAGATACAAAGTGCAGACACACTTGTAGATGAGAGAAATAAGTGTGTTTTTGTTGCATACTCTTTTGAAGATGACAAATAATTTATATTGTGTGTAAATTCCCAACCAAAATCATTCAGCTCTCTCCTCCTTCCTTGCATCGTTGGTGCTCACCATGGAGGCATAATTCTTCAAAACAAGACAACAGTAAACACTGCCCCCTTTGGCCCAATCTATAACAAGTAAACACATGTTGTAGCACCCCCGTCAGACTAATCAAGTTGAAATTTAAATATGCCAAAGCAGAACAAAGAGGTGCATTATTCCCACAGGATTTGTGAAGATCTGAACAGCAGCATTCAACATATTGTCTGGGATGTCCATGCAATCAGAAATAAAATGTGGCATTCCCTTTTGGCCAAACAGTGTAATGGTAAAACTAATGAATATAATTCCCTGCAGTTTCATCAAAATGCAATTAGGAGAAGATAAAGAGCATATCGGGCACATAGAAAACTGATTTACAGAACCTCCTGATTTCACTGAGGCAAACAGTGAGTTGCCAAAGCCTGACAAAGATTTCATTCCATCAAATTCATTCCTGAAAAATATTGTAACCTTTGTTTTTTAGTAAGTGTGTTTTCATTCTGTAATTGGATGAATAAACTTTTATTTAACCTGAACATGTATCTTTAAACTTGTGAACAATGATTCTTGCATAATAACTTTTACTCCATTTTTGCTGATGGAGGGTGGAAAACTTGGCTGGAATCACTTGAAAACGCAGTCAATAAACTTAAATTTATATATTTTTTAACCATCTTTATGTGCATGACTCATGCTTCTGACCTGAAACTGAAATAAGATGGTACAGATAACATTAGTAAATTTACGATCTATCCTCTGGTTCAAATTTCATTTTTTAACATTAAAGACCCACTAAATGACTTTTCGACCTTAAAACTCAGCTTCCCAGACTCGTTTGATGCCACAGTGACATCTATTTTGTGCATTTCTAAGGCTATCGCAGCCCAGCCGCGCCCGCCCAGCCGCGCCCCGCGGCTGAAAAACCACACTATAGAACTTTCACATCCGGGACGCTGCCTGCTAAGTTTCGCTTTGCGCATGCGTGACACGCTCGTACGCGAATGTAAACAAAACGGTCGTTTTGAACGCACGTGGGCGGATTCAGCAAAGAAACGTTTGAAGACATTATCGGAGGAAGAGAGGAAACTAAGGATAGTTAAAGAAGAGCAAGAGATAAGATGAGAGTTGAGAAAAGACTGTTTTTTTAATGTCTGGAGGGAGCTCACACTACAGGTAGGATCCAAGATGGATGCCGCATTAGCCGTCGATAGGGGGCGCGTCACTGAGAAAATAGCATAAAATATATAGTGGGCCTTTAAAACTCACTCGCCATAAGGTGAGATATGAGGATTTTAGGCCAATTTACTTCAATAAAATTCCTTCTTAAAAGATAGTGATAGTCTACAATAACTGTTTTCATTAGTGTCTTCATTAGCACATACTTAAATAAATAATGCATCATTTACATATTAGTCCCACAGATTTAGCTTCAGATGAGGGCAAATTTTTGCCGGATATCTTTAATATTTTTTGAGCAGTTGAATTTTCAGATTTGCATTTGCAAAGTATGCTTAAACTGACCCTTTATATCAAGTACCCATTAAAATGTTTGTAAAAATGTTATAAAGTAAAAGCTTTTTTGAACTCTTCATCTTGTTGAATGACTTTGGTAAAAAAAAAAAAAGAAAAAAAGATTGTTAATCAGAACCATCCTTTATAAAAGGGGATTTATAAATGGCTCCTCCATGGCAATTATGCTGTTCATCTTATGTATTTCTTTGATATTTCGCAGCTTAAAAAAAGAAACCTCAATTTCGGGAAGAAAGTTTCAAGAGATTGTTTGAACTGAGACAGAAAACCTAGTGCAAAACACCTTTAACTTTCACCTGCAGATGGTGATGAAAAGCACACATTTGTACAGTTGAAAGTCCTGCCTTTATTTGGCTGCACTGCAGACACGTAGATGCACCCCTCATCGTTCATTCAGTGTTTTCCCACAACATTTTGACTCCACCAGCCATCATTATGTAAAAATATAACAAAAATGTGTTCTTTTTTTTATGGACTCATTAAAAACAGGTATTAAATGAATTAAATCAAAACTTAAGATTTGAGAATCACACATGATTTACACTTAAATGCTAAACTAACACAATCTTTATACAGCCCACTCTGGTAACCCTCCATGAAGGTTACAACATTAATTTATTCCTAAAAGTGTTTTCAAGTTCATTTGCTTTCATGGTCTTTTTGAAGGCTAAACTTCATTTGTTTGCACTGAAGGATGGATGTAGTATTTATTCAACCCTCGCTGTTTTAAAAACAATGGCTTAAACAAGTGGAAAAATACAATGTTGTTTCACAAAAGTTAGAAAGTTGGAAATTTAACTTTTTTAATTTGGTAAATTTCTGTATTTTATGTTTTTCTTTATATTTTTGTCAGCTAAATGTGAGGTTTCAATATTTTAAAGTCATTGCTATAGTGTATATTGATATTTCTTTTAAACCTGTTTGGGGAAAAAACAAAACAAAACAAAAAAACTCCCTTTTTTCCATTAATTGCATACACAGCAGTTTTCAAAAGGAAAAGCTGAATCAACAACTCTCCAAAACAATTAAACTAGACTCTTAGGCCCACTGAGATGTCTCTATTATTTTATATTGCTTTGATGTTTGATACCCATCAGGTACAGAATTGTAACAAACCTAATCAAAGTCGATAGTCTAGTTTTTCTTGAACAAAAGTATTGAGTTTGTGTGTTGGTACTTTATAGTTGATGGATTGTGATATATTGTCCTCCTCTTCTCATATTCCTTCTTTTACCATTCCTAAGTCCAACTTTTGCCTTTAAGGTCCTCTATGAATGCAGCATAATCCTTCTTTGGTTCAGCTTTATGCACAATGAACCCTCTTGAACCCTCCATGTTTGCTCCCTGCAGTTTCACCCCTTCCCCTTGTTTTATGCTCCTACCCTCTCCACACAGGCCTGGAAGCAGCTTTACCCAGGGACCGTGGCCAGCTGTGGGGGAGGGAGAACAGGCTGGTGAAAATGGCAGTGTGGGGACTGTCCGCAACACTCGGGGCAGCCGTGTTTGCTGTGGCTCAGACGGCCATGGACTGGGGACCGGAGATGTTACTTCAGCTGTTCTAATGTGGTGGGAATACAGATTGTGTGACATTTAGAAACACGATGACAATCATAAGCTGTCATGCTGAATCAACAGCATGAAGCCAGAAAAAAGCACAAATGAAGAATGAAAGATCGCAGAGATGGTGGAAATCAGAAGTTGTCTGTGCCAAACAGGTTGTTTCTACTTAACTATGATGAACATATTTTATCTACTAGTGAACCTCAGGATTTGCGTGCTTGAAAGTGAGCCTGTATGTGGATTGATTACTGAATGGAGCTTATGTGAGAAGTCCCAGGAGCCCAATTTGTTTTTTGAAAAGCCGATCAAAACCAGAAAGCCACAGAGACGTGAAAAAAACAAGCGCAAAAAAAAACAACAGTTAATGAAAACAGGCCACAGAGACACAGAATTACCACAAAGAGATGTAAAGTGACCATAAAAGAAATGCCAAACAACCCCAAAGTCATGAAATAAAATGATTCATCATGGTGACTCGCTCCTGTGCAGGATGGTTCTGTGCATGTCATCACCCAGAGGCCCGTTGTCTCAGAATCTGTCCATGCAAGAGAAACACTTACACATCTCGCCATTTCAGGCTATTGCTCACGCCCTCCTTTTGTTTTACCATTTTCACACGTGTCTCTATTTCTTGTCAGCTGATTATTTCGCTGATAACTCGTTTTCAGCCTGTCATGCCTGTTTCGTGCATTTCAGTTGACAGAGTTTCAGCGTGCTTGTTGAATCAGCAGCCATATCTAAAAGCCAAAAGTGCCCATAGCCAGCACGATGACACATGAATACAAATTATTAAAGAGCAGTGTTTTCTGCAGAAAGCTTCTAGTTATGAGCAAAGGAGGACAGTGGGTGGAGAAACGTGAAGCAGTGGAAAAGAAGATTTAGCCTGTGAGCTTTATTAATTGCTTTACTCCAGGTGTTACATTTATGCTGAAGCTTAAAACATAGGCATTACACACAGTTGGCAATTCAAGAAACAATCCCTTGGTAGATGCATTTTGCAGGATCTCCTGGAATCTTTTTTTAGAGATTTTTTTTTTTCTTTTTTTTTTGCAGCAGTTTTTTAGCTGTTCTGCCCCACCATTGCTGAAATTGTATAGGGAAGACACCAGTACTTGTACATTCTTAAACTATTTAGCAGGTTTGGGCCAACATCCACCCTGAATTGCCGTCAAAAGGGCTCTACAGTACACGGGCTCCTATACACTATTTTTCTTTTCAGCATTTTAGAGTTAAACATATTTTAAAGCTTTATTTAGCTTTTATTTCTTTAAACTCCCGTTGTTTTAACTGATATGATTGATAAAATTAGTATATTTTTATATAAGAGGAAAACGTATCTTTTCAAACAGCATCATACATGCTGTTATTATTGTTGGACCAAATATAATCACAGAGTTTCATAACCTGAAAAGTGAATATTAATAATAGAGGCTGTTTCCACCTGAGGTACACCTAGCTGCAGAGGAAGTGGGGGTGTCCTCCAAACAGCAATGCACGCTCTGTGTATATACTTAAACTCTGAAATATTTATCGGCTTTCACTTGCATGTAGCTAAGCTGCTGCTGCTGTTAACACAACATCACTGGAGTCACAACACTCTCCCCACGCTTTGTCATCAGATATGAATGTGTCTCATGTTTGCACAGCTCATTGGGCAGTCTGCCCTGTTGATTTCTGTTGCTTTGCAGCACACACAATCAACTGTTCATGGTCTATTGTGTGCAAAGTTACAGTAGTATACTGACAAGCAGTTAAAGACATTTTCTTAGCCTCAGGGTCTTAGATTTCTGTTAAAAAATGTCCACTTTTGCTAGATGATAATTAGTCATTTGATTTGATAGTCAATAAATCAATTGATGGTGATCAATTGACCCAAGTTAGGACTTCTGTAACGTGTTTGTCTGAGGAAAGTTAATCTATTGAATATGTGTGTCTGTGAGGGGCATCTTAACCTTTGTGAGAGGCCAGTGGCTTATTTTCTTTTCACGTTTATAAGCCACGGTATGTTCTGTATTTTTTTCAACATTTTAGATCTTCCAGTGCCTCATTATCAGCTATAAACAGTCCAGTTGTTTATTTAAGGATCACAAATGTAATTGGCTATTTAAATATTGTATTGAATATTGAATGAATTGTATGAATGCGTATTTAATTTGAATGAATATGTGAATTAGTAAAAGGCATTATGTTTTGCAAAGAGCAGCAGTCAGAAGGTTGATTTTTCTTTATTATTTTTTATGTGCAATAATAGTATGATTTGATAAAGACATTAAAATTAAATATCCAGTATTGTACGACAAAATATGCCTTACATGTTAGTTTGGGTAGTTTCTAAGCATTGTCTTATGTCTTCATGTGCCAGCAGGTCATCACAGTAAGTGTATACCTAGTGAAAAAATTAAAGATCGAAGCTTTAATGGTACAAGAAAGTTATTTGGAAAATTCTGGCATATTTGATATAGTTTAATCAAATATTACACAGCTTTAGTTTGCTTTTTTGCATTTAAAATGCTGCAAGTAGTCAGCTGTTATGAATCAGGCTGGACAATAAAGCAGTAGTTTGATATTTCAGGAAAAATACCTGAGGCTTTAAAATAAACATACTTATCTTGTGTTTAATCACATGAAAACCAAAATGTAGAAATGAGTCATTGTAGTTGTTCTGAAGGTTACAGGCTGGACTGCTTACCGGCTAAATGCTTCACTGTGCTTAGACTGATATGAGCGGTATCAGCCTTCACATCTAGAGCAACTAGCTGCTACATTCAATCTTTGCACCAAAATGATAAAAAAAAACACTGCAAAAGAAGCTTTTCCTGTTGTTGAAAGGTTGACTATTACCATTGCTAGCTCTTTTCAAGTGATTGTAGTAGTGCACATTGATGATACTTTGATATATGGTCCATTGCTTAAAAATATATATTTTTCGTGTTTTCTGTTTATTAATTACAAGCTGTCAGAGCTGAACATGCATAAACCCTTTGACCGATGCCTTTGATGCAACTGTGTTCTTGAATCTGTGCCATGTCAATGAACACACACACAAACATGCAGATTCAAGGAGAGGGTGGCGGTGTTGCCAGCTCCTAATGAGGATTTAATTCCTGCCCCTGGCTGTTGGCATGCTAAGACAATTTCCTCTCATCTTTCTTTTTTTCTTCAATAAAAAACCCCCCACTACACTTTAACAACACCTACAACAGCACATGTTCTGCTCTCTCTCATATGCATTAAAGTGACTGAAACACATTACTTTGCCTATGTGAAATTATTTGTTTTCTTTTTTCCCTCATAATAGTCATGATGAAAAGATTATGAATAGCAAAAATATTTCTCCTGTGGTTTCTGGACTGTGCCTCTAGAATTATAGATATTTTATTTATTACATTTATTTCCAAGAAAACACAAAAGAATTGAAGCCCCATCCTTAATTTTTTCTCCATTGCAGTTTATTTAATTCACCACTGAGTGCCGTGAAACATGGTCCAAATATTGTAAATATTTGATTTATTTATCTTTATGCCCTCCTCTCAAACTTTTCCATTTATTGTTTTATTGATCTCCCTCGATGCTACACTTCATTTCTACAAATACTTCAGGGCTGTTCTACACTCATCATTGCCAAAGGATTTTGTCTTTTTAGAAATAATTTTATATCGGTTTAATTAAAACTAGTGGTGCATTTTCAAAGCTTTTTAGATTGAAAATATAAACCGCTAAACAAAAGTAAAATAAGCTTTTCATACCAGACTGAATTTACAGTTCTGTCATTAAGACCCCGAAGTTGAGCTTTCAATAAAAATGTGACTGCTCTGTTGTCTCATCAGGTGTGAAAATGTCTTCAAAGGGCCAATGGCATTGGTTTTTCTTAATGTTTTATGACTTCTCTTCTGTGTGCGAGTAATATTGTCACCTAAAACATCATCCAAAGCTTTACAAAAAACAACAAAAGGAAAAAAAAACGGCAAGCATGACTGTAGTATTTTGATACAGAAGGAACAAGATTCACTCAGTAGTATGAAACTTGATTGTGAGACCTGGTCACTATTACGTCATAGTGTCTGGATTTCTCTTTCTTGGTCAAATTCCCTTAGCAGTGATCTGCAGCTACAGCACCTTCCACCTCGCAAACATTTTTAAAGTGGAACTTTCTTACTCTGCAAAAAATGACACCCGACTATTGCACACTGGGCTGTATGGATGGATATTTATGATGCACTGTGAGGACTGAAAGAAATTGGAAGCCAGCAAAGGAGCCACAAGGAGATGCAAACCAGGATATAGCAGCAACTACAATCCTCTTCCAATGCTGAATGTACAGCGGCTAGCAGTTGTCTGCAAGAACTAGCTCCTGCTAAGTGGCCACTCTCCACCACCCACCTGCACCGGGCAAGTGAGTGATAGCAGCCATTGTATCAGGTCACTTACCAAGCCACCAATGGTTGCTCACTAACTTGGCCCTGTCCAGGAAGATTGTGACTGTTCACCCGGACAAGGTTGAGCAAAGTAGCAGTGAAACATTTTGCATGCCACCATCCACACACTCAGCAGGTATGACCCTAGTGAACTTCTCCCTGCAGCCTGTACTAACCTCTGACTTCATGCTGAGCAGCGATTTGGGCAGTGTAAATGCAGATACACTGGAGGAAAATGCCAGCATGCAGTTGGCTAAAATCCCCTTTCAAGGTAGGAAACTAACCACATCCTGGATGAATACAGGCGTGCACTCAGCTTTATCTGGGATTGAAGACGGCGATTCTTGTCGCTCAGCTGTCGGGAGCCATCCCCTGCTGTGATGGGAAGGGTATGTGCTCTTCAGATTAGAGCAGTTGACCGCGATCATAATTTTTTTATCCCAGATACTGCTGTACACATACCTGCATTCATCCAGAGTTGTTTGTTTCCTACTGTAAATGGGAATATCACATGCTTGGATTAATCCTTACTTGTCTGTTTTTATCAGGAATAGCGAACGTGAGGAATGTGTCACCTGTTGGCCGAGACTCAGAGCAAACTTAAGCCATTGCTTTTGACCCAGTACCATACACATGGCAGTGTGGGCACTCATATTTACTGAGATACCTTAAGAAGGGCAAGTTTATTTGTATAGTACACTTCATGTACAAGACAATTCAAAGTGCTTAACATAAAACATTAAAAGCGTAAGAGATGGTGCAAAGAAAGCAATAAAAAGTAGTAAAAGGCAGCGACAAATAGCAAAAATCACAATAAAATCATGATCAAATAAATTCAATTCACAGTTTTAAAAGCAATCTAAGTTCAAAGTTACCATGCAGATTTCATGCATATGCGCATGAAAAAATGTTTTTAACCTGGATTTAAAAGTTTCTACATTTGGTGAAAGTTTAATCTCCACTGGCAGTTTGTTCCACTTGTTTGCAGCATAACAGCTAAAAGCTGCGAACTCCATGTTTAGTCTGGACTCTGGTCGGGACCAGCTGACCTAAATCTTTGGATCTAAGAGCTCTTGTAGGTTTATATTCACAATAAAATCTTAATACACACACATTCACATTTATTATTACACAACAAAATACAAACATGGCTTTGTTTTAGAGAAAACCTAGACATTGATTACTTTTACAGTTCTAAACATTTGTACACTAATGGGATAAGGGATCATCTCCATGCAAACTATGATATAACTTTGTAAAGTTGTTTTATAGCAATTGCAAAAAAACAAACAAACTAACTAACTAAAGCCATTATGTCTTCCAAAGCATAACACAGAGATGCTAAGATTACAACACACACTGAGTCAGTGTGACCTCACTGGGAATCTGATTATTCTCTTATTGCATACCACAGTTATTTTCTGTTCTCTTAACAATTAATAATCTTTTATTTATCATGGACAAAATTATTAAATCCAATTTTATATCTTTCGAATCCAACTGCTTAGTTTGTGCAGATATGAAGAAATATAAGAAATTTTCTTTCATACTCTTCTCATCTGTCTGTACTGTACAGCTGTTATCTTTTTATAGCCACTGTACTAACTGGCCTCTTTGGAGAATTTAGGTCAAAGAGTTTTTGTGTATTTAGAGGGAAGAGGGAGCTGTGCATCTGTCGATCTGACCCCCAGGGACACAACCAGAGTTTGAGAACAGGAGAGCAAATCAGAGAAATAAAGGGGGAAGCGGAAAGGTGAAAGTTCAAGAGGAACGAGGGATTAGAAGAGGGTAGAATTTATACTGTAGGAAAAGACATCTGTTGGAGTTATTTGAGGTAACAGAGATATAGTTGAGGTCTTCAAGAACCCGCATTTAAGTGCCGTCCCTTGAGGATGTGTAATGAGCTTAAAGTGGAGGTGAATGTTGGTTTGATCAGACAGCGCAGATGTGGAAGGAAAAGGTTTGAATTTATGCACACAGCTGGTTGGAGGTGTTATTACAGTAATTTCAATATTAAATGATGACCAAGATCCTTAAATACAGTCTGAGATGAGCTAAACATAAGATTTTGATGTCAGATAAGTATTTGCAGGATATGTATGGTGAGTGTTTCTGCACTATTTATGCGCTTTAACTTAAATCACAAAGAAAGAAGGAGCTTTGTAAGGTGGGTAGCAACCAATATCCATGTGCCGGTGTGTGCATGCAGAAGAAAATGCTGCAGATCTGTGTGTGTGTGTGTTAAACATTGGGCACACTGGGGACAACAGCTGCTTCAGGGGTCTGTCTGATGTTTTTTTAAATTCTAGTAATACACACACACACACATCTGCTTTTACACAGCCAGTGTCGCTGATAAAAGGCGCTGCATCACCTCTGCTTTCATTGAGCCAAAATTTGTCTTATTTGCATTCATTGGATTTAGTTTTGCAACAAAATTAGCTTAAAGACGCACTCTGTAACTTTTTTACCTTAAAATTCTGCATTCCAGACTCGTTTGATGGCACAGTGACATTTATTGTTTGCATTTCTGGAGCTGTCGCGGCCCAGCAGTGTCTCGAGGCTGAGAAACTGTACTATACAAGTTTTTCATCTTGGACGCTGTGTGTGGCTGCAGCCGAGTTTTGCTTTGGGAACATGTCACGCGCTAGCAAGCTGACATAAACACACCATGCACACCGTGGCTAAGAAAAGAAACACAAAAAGATATTATCGGAGGGAGAGAGGGAAAAAAAGAGAGACAGCGCAGAAGGTACAGCAAGAATCAATGTAAGACTGTCTTTTACTGTCTGGAGAGAGCTCACAGTACAGATAGGATGCAAAATGGATGCTTATTTAGACGTCAATAGGGGGCGCATCACTTACAATATGGGAAAAGTTCTGTAGTAGGGCTGTCAGTCGATTAAAACTTTTAATCACCATTAATTGCATAGGTATCCTGAGTAAATTCGCAATTAATCACATATTTATCACAGATTTAAAAGAAATCTTTTTAATTCTTATTACATTTTATTTTATTATATTTTCTAAAAGGATATTTAACATTATATAATACTTATGTAAGCTGTTAGGAAAACCATCTTGTAGAACTTTAAAGTTAAACTCTCCGTATAAACGATCCATTCTGTGTCCATTTCTGCTTCTGAGCCACAACCTGCTTTCTAAAACTAGGCCGATGGTGTGTGCATTAATCACGCATTAAAAAATCCTGATTAGATGCTTGAGCCGCCTCATCTGGCTCCTCTTAATGTAGAGGAGCAGCGGGTCTACGCTGAGCCCCTCCTGGATGACTGGGCATCTTACCCTATCTCTAAGAGAGAGCCCAGCCACCCTCCAGAGGAAGCCTATTTCAGTTGCTTGTATTTGCGATCTCGTTCTTTCAGTCACTACCCACAGTTCGTGAGCATAAGTGAGGATATGAACGTGGATCAACTGGTAAATTGAGAGCTTTGGCTTTTGGCTCAGCTCCTTCTTCACAATGACAGACCGTTGCAGGGTCCGCATCACTGCAGATGGCTGCAGTGATCTCTGGTTCCATTCTTCCCTCACTCATGAACAAAATCCTAACATCATGGCCCAATGAAGCCCAAAGCCCATGTTTTGGAATTCCAATATTAGACTGCCTATCCAATTCATATAGTCCGGAAATTGTTATTTCTAGCAGAATGGATTGCTATCTGATGGGAAATTGTTTTGATCATATTATGACCCTCTTTATGACTTGAACAGAATTGTTTGTACAAGTTTCTTGTCTCTTACTTAAGTGCTTAAGATTAGCTGTAAAGGACATTATGGCCCTTGCTGATCTTTTCATTATAAAACCTCACCCTGGTGGTCCTAAACCACAGTACAGAACAGTTCTGTACTGGTATACCCCTTGGACCCACCACTTGAGGTGGTAGGAGAGAAGAACATAATGGCTAAGCTCTCATCCAGGTTGAAAGACTGTCCCCCTCCTGTCAGCCCTGCAGAGCTCCTTCAGACACAGACTGCTGCACCCAAAGCGTGAAAGATCGCTGCTCCTTGATTCTTGCAAGCAGTTAGACTGGAAACCAGCACTGCTCCCAGTAGACCAGAAACACACTTAATAAAAGCTAATGTAATTTATCAATGCACGTACTTAAGTTTTAAAAATAATACTTATATATTAACAACATGAAAACAATTGGTTTGTATGACTATACATGGAACAGAGGCTATAAAGCAGAAAAAGTGACTGTAGATCCATCCTCTAGAGCGAGAAAAAGGAAATTAGAATTTTTTTCCCCTAAGCATGTATAACATGAAGATATTTTGTAAGTTTTCATCTGAAGCAGCTGCAAACAGAAGCACTCCAATGTGTGACAGAAGGAAACTTAAGCTCAAAGTCAATTCCAACTTTGAGAGGATCTGTTGTGGAATGAGACTGAAAATGGATTTTAAGTAATGTCATGTCTAAAGTTGTGACAGTGTAATCAAATGTCAACTTATCCACACTTAGCCACTTATTTATATCATAATCCGTGGTCATGGAAAGGACTCAGTAGTTTTGAATTACATATACGCAAACACAATCCTGTTAGTATGGAAATAACACTCACTTTTTTTCACAGGAAAAAGGAATAAAGTTGTTTTTTCTCTTGGTGACCGGCCTGCTGCAAGTAAAAAGACTTTTAACAGATCTTCTCTGAATATCTTTATGTCTTAAGGTGGTTTAATGTCTTCTTTATTATTTTCTTTATAGTTTGTTTTGTTGTTGGAGCAAACCTGAAGGCTCTACTCAGTCCTTGCAGCACCGCATCCTCTTCTGCCCTGCTGCAGACAAAAAAAGATGATGTTCAAAATAACCTGGTGCTACAAGGCCAGAGCAGCAAACCCACTGAACCAAGAGTCAACATTTCAAATCATACATCTCTAGTGTCTCACAAAACACGCCGCCCGATTTTCCTGTCTTACTAAATATTCATATTAAAGGACAGGTGCTAAAACTGGAAGCACTGAAGCACCCCCTGGCTTTCTATTTTTAGCTGTGTGTCACAGACAACAGCCTTTGTTAGGTGACCAAGAGAGTTGTTTTTTTTAATGTGGCTTTTGATAGATTATTTCTTAGAGATTTTGTGACCTACAGCACTCAACTC
This sequence comes from Leptatherina wallacei, assembly GCA_028567055.1. Lineage (NCBI taxonomy): Eukaryota > Metazoa > Chordata > Actinopteri > Atheriniformes > Atherinidae > Leptatherina > Leptatherina wallacei. Next base: position 17,395,492 of record JAOXYM010000018.1, read on the forward strand.
TGGTAAGCCACAGATATATTACATCTTGTAAGTGGTAACAATGCCATAGCCTCACCTCTTCTGAGTAGGGTTGTCTTTGAAAAGAGGCTACATCGCTCAGGGAGCAGCTGAAAGTCGAAGGTGCTTCAGTCATGAATCACCACAGCAAAGCCGCCTACTTCCCAATATTAGACTGCAGCAGCATCCTTTTGCATCTGCTTTCTTTGTCTTTCATCCATCGCTAAATCTTTCTGAATTTGGCTTATTGGTGCTGTATTTGAGTTTGGCTAAGCTATTATCATTATGCCTAAAACTCATTGGCTACAGTTGGTTGTTGTTCTCACAGTCTATGGACGTTAAAATGTAAAAAAAATGTAGCCTTAGATTCCTCCCTTTTTCCTACTTTTGTAGCTTAACAAAACTTAAAGAATGAATGCTTTAAAAATGAGGTCATGGGCGATTGCAGTGGACACATCCACTGATTGAGGTAGTGATAACAACTCCTGTGTTCTGCAAGGTAAACCTAGTGTAGCTCTACAGCTTTGTGATCAATGGGAAAAATTCATACACTTCCGCTTGAGCCACACAAATACTCAAGGTTATATACATGCTGCAGGTTTTTTTTTGTTGTTTGTTTCCCTTTTTCTGTATGATAAATGATAATAAAAAAAAATATATCATCATACACATTATGGCATTACTCCATGGTTTAAATCGATAACAATCTTTCTTTTTCATGTTGCAGTGAGGAAGGAGTAACCAGCCTGACATGTTATAGGGACTTCTGATGACATTAAAAAACAAAACAAAAAACCCACATTACTGTGACAGTATTTTAGGACCTCTGGTTAAAATACTGTAAAATACTGTGAGATCTTTATCCTCAGTTTTACCACATGCACTATCGTTGCATAGTGTCTCTTATATACACCAGAATATATCATTATTATCAATCAACTTTTCTTTATTCATGCATTCATTTTCCATAACAGTTTTATCCTGTCCAGGGTTACTGGAGCCTATCACAGCTAGCAGGATGCACCTTGGGCAAGGAATGCTGAGACAATCAGACATGATCACACTGACTTCTGTACCCAGTTAACCTACAGTTAACATGCATATTTTCATACTGTGGCCATAGAAAAACTAAAGTACTCCACAAAGTAAGACCGATGCTAAGACTCAAACTAATAACCTTTGTGCTGTGAGAGGACAGCGCAGCCCAACTTTCCATTATCTCGCCCCAGTATATAGTATAATAATCACACTTTTTTCCCCTGTTTTTTTCACTTCCTAAAAATCTCTTTAGTCATTAACTTTGTCGATCTATTACCCCACAAAAAACACTATGTACTAATCAGCCTTATCTTATTAGCTATCTTTTCTAAATTTTTTAATCAGGTGGAACAAGTAGAAAAAGATAAAAAATAAAGTGAGTGAAATTATTTTATACATTTATGAGTACGTTCTTTTACTGATCACTTTTCATCCGTGTAGTAGTATGATTGTCTGCAGAGATGCAGCCCTCTGTATTTTCTTTGTTTTGTCTCATTTATCTGTTTTTGGACTGCGGTCTTTCTGTAGGAAGAGATGTACATCTGTCTGTTTTTTTCCCCCTGATTTACTGCTTTATTCTTTGATTGGTACAGTTTGCGTTTCCACTTACCTTCCTCAACTCTCTTGAACCCTGTTGCTACTTCACATTGCTCACAAAGTGAAAGTATGTCAGGCTGCTATCGGTAGCTGGACCGTGCAACGCTGCTCACACCTACTTCGACTGGTCCTAGTTTGGGATCAGAGTGGCTTTTGCGGATTTTGCTGCACATCATGTGTCTCTTGATGTGTCTAAAAAGATGAAATACTAGGATGTAATTAAACCGCAACCACACAACTTATACTATGCAGTGGACTCACTGTCACACATATTTAGCACATACACACACCTTCACCCTGACAGTTGCATTAGAATGAATGAGAATCCCCAAACCAATCACTTCATAGCTTTATGGATCATCTGTCAGCCCAGCCATTAGACTGCCAACTTCTTGACATTTGCCAACAAATTCATATTTCTCAAACACACACCCACACTTGTAGGCGCACACGTACACACAGGAAAAGACGCACACTCAGTCATCGTGTTGGTCCTCACTATGGTAGAAGTACACCCACACACACCCGCAGCAACACACGCTGAACGCTTGTTGACATTTTCCAGCTCTCCGCATTTTTCTGCCAGGCTTTTTCAAATGAAGGACATGAGATAGATCCCTGCAACTTAAGACAGATTGATCCGTTCCCGCCATAAAACTTGTTTCACTGCCTCTGAAGAAGTGCTTCACTGCATCGTGCACACACTTGACACAGACAGATCCAATTCGAGCGTAAAATTTACTTGCTGTCTGTTGTTAGCCCCTTCTCTTCACTATGTGAGTAAATTAGATTATGTGTGCTTGATATAATAGATGGGGACTGAGCAGGCCCAGACCACCGAGAGCCAGTTGAAAAGATTAACAAGACATCACGACTTAGTTATGACACATCTTAAATTAGTCACTGGAGAAAAGGGGGAGAAACTCTTAACCCAATGAGGAACTGTGAAATCACCCAGCTGCTATGAAATCCCATCAGACCAGCTGGAAAACAACTTTTGCGCAGTAATTATTTTGAACCCTAAGGATGGGCAGTGCCCTTCATACTGACATGATCCTTGTGTTACTCTGACATAGTTGCAAGGCTCAAGTGTATTTTCTTTACCACAGGATATGTTGTTGACCTTTGTAGGATGTGCAGTATTTTGCATAATAGCAGCACAGGTGACACCCTAAGTGATTGTTTGAGGATGTTGTAAGCAATTACTTATATAAATGTTGGCAAATCCCATGTTAAAAACTATTAAATGGATTGTTGTAACAATTATTATTGTATATGTGGAGCCTGATGTAACTTCTTCCAATCTCGAACTCCATTGTTCTGAAAAAGCTAAAACTATATAGTGTGAGTACACCATTGCACTGGTTAAAACTTTATTTCAATACAACAAACTCTCACACTGACTTGAATAACAGGTCCTGAAAGCATGTGGTGCTTCTAAAAACAATTGTGTTACCAGCTTTTTTATTTAATGTCAATTAAGCCATTGAAGTCCAAGACATGCAGACATCTGCTGCCACGCTCAACTTCCTTTACTTCAATTCAACAAATACATACAGTACAACCTACACTGCCAAAAGAATCTGTTCACAAGATTTTGATGCCATACACCACAGGATACACCATGAGATCCAGTCTTCATTGAGGACATCATTTAAAATCTTTACATAACACATGGTTGTATTTATTTTGAATCACATTTTTCGTGGTCGTGATTGGATTCTAATGCACTTAAATTAAATAAATAAAGATAAATTTGATAAGTCTGTAATCCAAAGCATCAAAATCCTGTTAAGTAGGGAGGACAGGATGGTTCAATTTTAAGAAACACCTTTCATCCTTGGGGTGTGAATTTGACACCCAAATGCAACTGTTTTCTCATATCTTGGTTACAGTTAGTTAATTGAACAACACTTCACTAAAACACTTTTGGTACTTTCTGGATGTCACATGTTCAGGACTGGAAAATAAGGATTAGGGCTAAAATATTCTTGTTTTCCAATGCCTCTATAACTTTAATTGATCAATTACCTTATAACCTTAACCATCATGTTTGGGACTAAAATACATTAATGCCCACAAATTTGCCTTTTTGTCCACTAGAAGTAGCATTTTCATTGGAGGCAGTTGTAGATCATTACTGCGCAAGCGATCAATGTTTTTTGTTTTTTAGGGGGAAAGAGGACCGTTTTATGATTCATGTCAGTAGTGGCTAAGGGGCCATTAACCGGTCATGTCTGTGATCAGAGCAGTTATGACAGGAATTATAATAATCTGTGGAACAGATCAGTAAGCATGAAATAACTGGCAGAATAACAAATGTGAAGAACGCTCAGGAAAGAATTGTGCTAAGATGGGTTTCTCCTTTGTGTTTGCTCCTGTCCAGCTGTTGTGAAAGTGTTTACTGTAAAACAGACTGTGTTGAAAATTAAAATTAAAAGCAGCTGCATAATGATACTTTGAAAAAGGTAATTATCAATCTCCATTTTGACAAGCATGTAAAGAACCCTGACAGCCAAACTATGTGAACCTGACCAGAGCGCCACAAAACTCACTTGGCTACTTCCTAATTCCTCTGGTGTCCATGGAAACAGAGGTGGGGTCAGCAGAGGTTAGGACCAATGGGATGTAGGGGCTGTGAGGATAAGAGGTCATGTGTGAGAAGCACAGGAGGTCAATCCCAAGTGTCCGCACAATGAACAGAGACACACACAGACTAAATGTACACATGAGTAATGAGTTTTACGCATTAATAGAGCTGTACGGATCAGGCCTGGTTTTGACTAATGAGGCCCGAGGGTTATCACAGATGCACAGCAATATGACACTTGGTGCTGTGTGGGAGGGTGAAAGTGATGACATGTTAAAAGTTATACGCAGAATCACACCTGCTTTTTAATATTTTAATTGAACTTTTAACCTGCATTTTTGTTATGACATTTACTTCTCTTATTGCTACTACACTTTAGATATCAATATCATAATCATAATCATATTAACTTTATTGTACACATAGGGAAATTTGTTATGGACATCATTGTAGCTCTGCTGCAATCATACTACAGCAAATAAGCACAAAAATAGACAAGTGTCAACAGTAAACCCATGAAATGACTGCACGTCAATAACTAAGATGAATATAAAAAGTAGGACAATATTGCGAATCGTAGGAGAAAACCAGTAAATACACAAAAAAAGTAGAAGGTATTTCACAAGAATAGTTTAACCAATAAAACCAACTTATTCCAACAGCAATAGTAATACTATTACTAGTAAAACTTGAACCAAGTGTACTTTTATTTACATTTAAATACTTTGCAGATAATTTAATTTAATTTAATTTAATTTAATTTAATTTAATTTAATTTAATTTAATTTAATTTAATTTAATTTAATTT
>JAOXYM010000018.1:17416027-17428870 GCA_028567055.1 Leptatherina wallacei
ACGCGCATAAATGGCAAGCCGCCAGAGAGCACCGCTCGGTTGTTTGGATTCAATTAGAACACCGCTAGATGGGAGTAATTATTACACATTGGGGCTTTAAGAGTAGCTTTTCTGCTCACTTGTGTTTGAAGTTGCCAGCTAAGGTGGTTCAGGCCTCTGACCAGGATGTCACCTGGATGCTTTCCATAAGGTGACCTGACGGATGATATAGCCCCTCTAGCCTGGGAAAGCCCCAAAGAGCAGCTAGGAAATGGCCTACCTTTCTTAGGCCCCTTTAAAGCAAAAACTACTTTTTTTAATGCAATACTTAAGCCGTCAACAAAGACGCATAGATTTTATATGCTAGATAAGTTGTTCCCAGTCCTTTCGACCTACAACCTCCAATATAACAAATGTTTGTGTTTGCGACCCCCCTCGACAACTGAGTGGTTAATTGTGTGATACATCCTGCAGCCATACTCTAAATGTAAGGCTTGAAAACTGTCAGAATCTTCATGAATAAAGAGGATAAATCAGCTTATTTTGCATTGATAGGACGAAATTATGATTTTTTTTAAATAGCACTCATAACTTTGTTCTGGACACCTGATGATAAAAATTCTAGATTTAAGGCTGGGAAAATATCAGAAACCTCATAAATAAGGTGGGTAAAGTATTTTTGGTTGATTCGGTCACTGCTGTAACAAAACACCTACTTGTCCAAAATCAGCTTCTCTTGCCGTGATATCAAATTTGGATTTTTAGTATGACATGAGTAATAACTTTTGTTGTTAATGTAGTAATGCGTTAGAAAACTCATTAATTCCACAGAAAAATCTCTTTGCATTAACACATTAATTATGGCAGCCCTGATTAGAAACCCACATTCATTTAGTAAAAGTGTTTTTTTTTTTTTTTTTTTTTTTTTTTACAATGATCTGATGACCCCTTGAAATTATCTTGAGACCCTCAGTTTGAGAAAGGCTGTTCAAGATAACCAATTCACCTCTATCAAATCAGTTGTAATGTCTTCAGATCTAATGAGGATGGAGCGTGTGTTGTTGTAAAGTTTAACCGCCCACTACAGGCCTGGCTTGCACACTACAACGTTTCCAGTCCTCTTTCCGTTTTCAGTCTGCATGGAGGCAGTTTTCACTCCACTGTTGTGTGAATTAAACCTTTTTCAAAAACAGAAAAATTGGGGGTTTTGCATGGAAACATTGTCATGTAAACAGAGCCTTAGACCAGATCTGAATAAATTAGAAGTCATTCCCCATCTCTTTATTCACCCTGTCATTTCCCGAGTGTTCACTGAAACAAGGACACAATATCAGCCACAATTTCTTTGTATTACTTTGGTTTTTTCTGACCAAACTTATCAGCATTATTTCAGTGTTCATGTTTTCAGGAAAAAAGCATCTTCTTTCCTCTGCATGTCCAGCAACAAATGTCACCAAATGAACAACCAACCGGCTGATGAATCAGCCTGGTATCAAGGTAAATTCTGAAAAATGTACATCTTTAAAATCATAATATTGATGTATTTATTCATGTGTCAGGTGCCGTGTAGTTCGGACGGAGCATTGACGGGAGGGGGAGGAGCTTAGAGGAAGTGCCACTTTCAAATCTTGCTAGCTCTCCAACATTACCAACTCTAGCTTCAAGTTTCCAACCTTAAAACTCTGTGCTTATGCCTTCTTAGTTTTGATGGCAAACTGACATTCATGCACATTCCTAAAGCCATTATTGACCTGCTGAGAAACCGCACTTTTTTTTCCTCCAGCCCGGGACATCATGTGACATTTTGCTTTAAGGCACCTTGTCACACGCCAGCAACTGGATATCAACACACTGAGTGTTTTGGATGTGCACCATGGCTGATTCAGCAAAGGAATGCAATAGGACATTATCATATGAAGTGATGAAAAGAAATACAGAAATTGGCAGAGCAAGAGATAAGACAAGAGTCAACATTGAATTGCCTTTTACTGGCTAGAGAGCACAGAGAAGAGATGGGATGCAAACCAGATGCCGAATTAGCCTTTGTTAGGGGTCGCCAAAGTATGAAAACCTGAAAAGTACAATAGCACTGCTTTGAAGAGCAAATACAATTGTAGGAGAAGTAATAATGTACTTGTTGAACAGGATATTAACTCAGCTCCAAAACAAGGACAAGAATAAAAAGAATTACACAACAGTTTCTTGTATTGCTGTGACACTGTGCTGAATAACTATAAATAATTCTTTCAGACCCAGAACAGACACAGCTGTTACTGAAACAGATTTTACAAAACCTGATGTTGTTTTCACTCATAAGCAACAACCTACTCATATTCTACAAACTTTGGCTTCAAGACAACATTATTTTCCGTACCTCAGAGATATAAATTCCCCTTTAGATGATTTGATTTGAATGAGTTTTGAATCCATGATATAAAATTGAGCACACAGTGTTTTATAAAGAAATAAAAGTATAGATATATCATTTTAGGCAGATGAATTAAACTTTCACTACAGTTATTTTGTACACCCTTCGATTTGAAATCAAACTCCCTGCGCTGTCAGATCTTGTTTCGAAGAGTAGAAACCTTGAACAATGCAAGGTAAACAGTCTCAGTTTGCAATAATTTAATTGGGGAAGTTTTCAGTTTTGGCCTCAACTTTTGTCACAACTTCAATCTGTTTCTGTGCTGTTTATGTTTATATTGTAAAAAAATGGTCTGAGCTCACAAATAATTGTTTGATTAAACCAACACAGAAAGTCGCTGTACAGTCTGGCTATGCTCCTGCTTTGCAGGGTGTGTGTGTGTGTGTGCGTGTGTGTGCGTGTGTGTGTTAACTGCTAATCACCAATGTCTGGATTCGCTTTCTTTAACATGCGGCTGTAGCTCAGAAAAAAAAATCCTGATTAATGACACGATCCATTACCCCAGCGATATGATGATTAACGACATGACTCATCACCATGGCGATTTGATGGAAATAAAGCCATTAATTCTACTGATCAGATGACAGAGGGGTGGTGATGAGGGTGAAAGAGACAGGCAGGGTCTAACACAGGGAAATGTAAAGCGGTGGGACACAGATTAAAAGGATAAAAGGAAATACTGCTTAAGGAATATGTAACAATGTGACAGAGGCGAGAATAAAATTGAAACTGAGGGGAGCAATGAAATAAAATAAGAACAGATAAAGAGATGGAGGATCAGAGGCTTCTAATTGGGAATGTCAGATTCTTCTCAGGCTCCAGACAGGTTGTCACATTGCAACCTTTTATGCACACCTGAATTGAAAGAGAAAGAAAGAAAGAAGCATGGTTGGTGGAAATGTCATTTTTAACAGCGCACTGATCAAATGGACCTTCTGTGGTTCTCTCAGATTCATAAAAACCAATTTAAGTGACTTCTATTTGACAAAGACACTGACTTTAAAAGGATCATAAAAAAAAGGAATTTCCACCATGTTTGATAAAAATATGACTAGAGCTGGTGAAATTTCACCAGTAGAACTTAACACTATAAATCTCAAAACTTCTCCAGAAAAGATCATTCTAGATAAATCAACTTCTGAAGTTTTATTCATTATCAACTGTGCCAATGCATAGCTAATGTATTGTTCAAACAGGGTATCTAGCAAGTTTTTACTCTTTTCTTTCAGGGGTTTATTAAATCTCGAAGAAAACCCCCCCCCATGAAAATAATCCCTTCATGCTTTAAAGCTCGGTTAGGTAAAACATAGCGGCAGAATTTGTAAATAATTTTGCTTGCAAAGCAGTCGGGCTCTTGTGAAATTCACAAGATCATAACTCTGCCTTCTATTTTTTCAGTCCCTCCACCAAATAAACATAGTTGTTGGCACCTGCTTTATAAGTGCTTAAATTAAATTACCATTAACCTCTGGGTGCAGTGTAAGCAGCCTGACCTATTTATCCACCACATCCTTGTTTTAACACAGATTTAAGCTTCTTTTTCCACCACTCACATGACGAAGCTGTCAAGATTAACCAAATTCTAATAGGTTGATCTTTTATGTCACAAAAACTGAACAGAGAAAGTGCAGGACTCTAGTTTTCTTTCGGATCTCTTGAGTTATTATATGCTTACTGGTAATTATGAAATATTTACCTATATGCTAAAAATGACCTTAACTCAACACCATAGCTCATTTACAATGCGTGGATCTGTTAGCTTCTCCTTCATCTCCAATGCTTGCCTGGTTGCAGCTGCTCACTCTCTAGACTTCACAAATTGCACAGCGTGCTGCTAATGTTATATGAGCTTGTTCCTGATCACTTAATAGTCCCACAGCAAAACCTCATTGAAAACTTTACATTTGTGCTGATTAACATTGAATCCGCATTTTCTTATTTCACCCGGCACAACCTTCAAAGTGATGTACTTCAAAATGATGTATATAATTTTGCGCGCCCAATACATTTTACTTATCTAACAGCCTTTAAGGAACAAAATATTTTGACATAGTATGTTATTACAGTGTTTGTTTCCTAACCGTAACCAACTCATTTTTAATACCTTCCAACATTCAAGTCATTTTTAATGTGTTAAGCATCAAATCAATGACTAAAAAAAATTATATTTTAAAAGTAAACGCTAGTTGTCAGGACTTGACTCGATCTTGGCTGTTCTACTTGGCAACCCCTTCAATTTTTCAATGTCGACTTTTTTGCTTGTTAAATATAAACCTACAATCAATTTGGGACTGTTTAAAAAAATAGAATGGCACTGTGTTCATCTTTGGAGTTACAGTATATTTGGACCATAAAAAACAATGAAAATTGTGTCTGTGGACAAAACAGATGAACTTTTTGTGACTATTTAGTTTTCTGCCATGAGCATGAGTTGTTTATGAAGCTCTGGATAGTTTCAAGTTGATGTGGACATGTTAATGACGTTAAGACACCTGGGGGTATCTTTATTGAGTTTATTTGAACAGTAGCTGAGTGTACAAGACAGCATGTTAGTACTACAGCACAGCCTCAACAAGCTAAAGTGAAATTTGAACGTCAGCAATAGCAACTAAGCTAATGTGCAGGGTAGTGTGTGACAGCTCACGTCTACACAGATTCACTCTGTCCACTCTGTCCATTCAGGTTGTACATTTAGAATATACACTCTCTCATTCTCTGTGGTAAAATAATTTTATAATATAGTTTTTATATTTTATACTTGTGTCTTTGCATTGTATTTTTATATTTTAGCTTACTTTTTACTTTTTTGTTTAATCACAGCACAATATGCGAGAGAGAGAGAAACAGTATTTTGGTTCATCTGTATGTTCAACACATGGAGTGAATTGACAATAAAGAATCTTTGAATCTTTGAATTCATGGAGAACATCAACATTACGGAGCTTTTTTTTTCTACAGTAGTAAATGTTTCTTGGCTGAAAAGCAAATGAACAACACATTTGTTTAGCGAGGCTTAATTTGTTGGATGCAGCTCACTGCCCATCCTGAATGTGTTATTTTGTTTTAATAGAAATATTTTTTCATAGATTCTCAGAATATAGTTTACTAATGCATTTCCCTAGAATAACATAAATGTGTGTTTGTGACATAAAAAATAATCATTGTATTTTTTCCATTGAGGGATAACACATAAAAGCATTTTTGTATTTAATGTAACTTTTCCTGCAGCAAAGAAGCTCACACTACATTATTTAAGTGAACATGCATAACCTGCAAAGTAAAAATTCTGACACTGAATCTGTAATAAATAAATGTATAATGCGCTGGTATCTGTGACTTATTGTGTGGAGCCGTAAGTCCAATTTTTCTCATCAGTATTGGATTCAGAGTGTGGATGTTTTATAACAGACTAAATACACACAGTATAAAACATCAGCGTTTCCAAGAGTTTCATCAGTTCATGTTTCAGTGGAAACTTAGTCTCTGTCTGAAAAAGGAATCATAGGTTTTTACTAAGGGGTTTGACAGGAATTTGGACCTAAATTAATTAATTACCGTGTGTGTTTAGGTCCCTGTGGAAACACCTTTTTGCATCCACTTCATGAAGAAAAATAACTTTTGGCTTTCAAACTGCTTGTGCATGTATGTGTGTCTGTGTCAAATAATGTAGTGTGTAACTGAACTTGTCAGAATGAAATGCATTCATGTCTAGTTTTGTCTTTTTAATGCACATGCCTGTGCATGTACATTGTTTTTATGTTTGGTGTTATCTCACCTGCCTATACTTTACACCGCCCTGTTACTTCTCCTGTGTGGAAGCTAGTGAATTAGTTGTTGGACATCACAGGCATACAGTGACTTTAAAGGCACAAACAATCTTTGATCACCATACAGCTGTATGTTTTTGCGTGTGTAAGTGTTTAGATGATGCAACACTGGTTTTTACAGTCCAATAAACACTATTAGCGTGCTAAGGCTTTGCAGGCATCTTTGTGATTTAATTAGATACTGGACACACAGTGCTGAAACTGCCATCAGCTCTTTAGTTACACAACGATAACTCAAGAGGCTCATCCAACAGAAAAAAATGCTTTTCTCTATATTTTCTTCCGTTTTTTGTCTTTCAAGTCTCTTTGCTTTAATATCCTTTTACATGCTTAGTTTTTATGTTTTCGTCCTCCCAACTTTTATTTCCTTTCCATTTTTCCCTCTCTTCTTTAATTTCTTGTTTTATTTTGTCTGAACTTTCTTTTAAAATTTTTACATTCCAACTCTTTCATCCTTCTTTATCTCTTTCTCATACCTTAGTTTGCCTTTCTTGCACCACTCTTTTGACGACCTTTTTGTTTTCTATTTTTTCCTTTTCTCATCTTTCCTTAATTTTTCCTCACCCGTTTCATAATTGTGTTTTATTTCATTTCTTTCCTTTTGTTCACCTATTTTTCTTGCTCTTCTGTCCAGTCATTGTTGTCCCTTTCCATATCTTTTTTCTGTGTCTTTAACTTTCCTTTCTTTTTCCTTCCTTTCCACCCCTGCCTTGTCTTTTCTATCATTTTTTTCTTTTCTTTTGTTCGCTCTTATCTGCATTACCTGTGCACATCTCATCTTATCTTTCTTATGTTTCATTTTTCCCTGTTTGTTCCGTTCAGCTTCTGTTCCTTTCATTTTTTTCACTCTTCTTCTTGTCATCACTACCAGCTCCTGGTGATGGAACAGCTGGAGCACAGCAAATATTTCCAGATGCAAAAAAATGCCCTCATTAGGGTGTTGTTCAGTGTGTCTGTGTACATGTGTGTGTGTGTGTTCATGAGCAAGTGAAAGAGAGGTAGACTTATTAAGAGAATACATATGAGTGCAAGTGGGTGCATGTCCCTAGGTCCCTGTGATTGTGCTCGTGTGTGTTTGTGTGTTAGCTTGTGCTTGTGTGCACCTGCTTTTGTATGCTATTGTGAGTGTGCTTGAGTACGTGCGTACTGACCCACTTTGTCTGCCATGCAGCAGTGGCAGCAGCTTGTGCAACAGAGCAAGATGTGCATTTTTTAACAGCAACAGTCTTCTGTGCTCTGCACCCATCACACAATGTGTGTGTGTGTGTGTGTGTGTATGTGCACAGCCAGGGTATTCAAGACCTCAAACAGCACATCAGCGCAAAGCTCTGCCTGTGTGATAAATGTTAATGGCAACAAGCCCTTACTTTCATTAAAGAAATTCTTATTTTTTTAGACATAATAAAGAGAGACTTATTTCCATTTTGCCTCGTAGGTGGGCAGCTATACAGCAAGCTAACACAATTTAAGTTTTACTGTGAAGCTGTGAAAACTGCATAGGACAACAAATTAAATCATAAAAAGCTGAAAACTACAAACAAGGATTACACTGAGTATGATATCTAAATAAGTGAGTAAAGTGGATTTTTGGTACTGATAAGCTAATTAAACGATGCATGGTTGTTCCTGCTGGGAGGAAACATAATCATAGACTCAGAATAGAATATTATGCTATTAAAAGTACAACAAAGTAATGAATCTAGTAAATCAACCCTATTTCTATTAGTTTTTTTCTTTTTTTTTTACAGTTAATTAACACAGCGGATACGTATTAAACAAGAATACAATGCAGCCATATTATGTTTTCTCTATGCTTAATAAGGAAAATGTATTTGGGTTGTGACTTACTATCAAAGGTTAAAAATATCTCATCTTGTAAGAAAGTATCTGCATATTGCATTGCTTTGTGTACCTCATTAATATTTTAAACATGCTAAAATCTTTTGCTGACTTTTGAAAAGTGATTGAAAAGTTTCTGTTACACACAGCCTGTAGCTAGCACTTCTGTTATTCTATGGGATACATAAATTTAGAATTTCTGTCACTTTAAAAATAATTATGCTTGAACTAAATTCTGTGACAAAGAAAAAATACACCACTTGCCTTAGCCAGCCGTTGCTTTCTTTTCTAGATATCATCCTTCCTTTGGAGGCCAAATTGCTTTCAGAATCAGGAGCCATGTGGTTTTTGTCCTTCAACCCTGGAACAGCTTTTTACCCTTGCAGAGATATTGGAGGGTGTGAGGGAGTATGCCCAACCAGTCTACATGTGTTTTGTGGACTGAGGTTTGAAAAGGAGGTTTACAATCACTGTCCTCGGGGTCTCAGGATATCCTTTGAAAGTAGAGCTCATATTCAGTCCAGGTTTGGATTGCACCAAGTCAAAGAGATTTCTGGGACATGCTGAGCACTGCCAAAGTTGCTCTTTGCCACAAATTCTGTTCATAACATCATGGAGAGAATTTCTATTTGTAGCAAGGTTGTCTGTTCAGTCAGCTTCAGTTTGCTTCTTTGCTTTTTACATGTGGTCCTGTTGGCTTCATAAGAACAAAGATCTCAAGCAGCTACCGGGGAGGTTGGTGGCCTGGATGAGAATTAGCACCAAGTCTGAGGCTATGGTATACTCACACAGAAACAGGGTGGTTGATCACTGATTTGTCAGTCAATTTTCATTCCAACCACACATGATCATGAGCTGTGGATAGCATCCTTAAGAATAAGATCACAAACACAAGTAGCCAAAATGATGAAAGGTTGTCTGGAGTCAAGCTTAGGGACAGAGAGAAGAGATCAGAGTAAGTTACTGCTTTAAAAAAGAAGTCAGGTGAGGTAATTTGGTCATCTGGTCAGGATGACTTCTGTATGCCTCTCAGGAGAGGTGTTTCAAATATGCCCCATCGGAGGGAAGTTTTGGGGAAGACCCAGATTTCACTGGAAAGATTTTAGTTCTCAGCTGGCATTGATCTTCTGGAAAAATGGGAAGAGTTGGTCTTGAAGAGGCAGGTGTTCACCTCCTTGATATAACTGAGGCCATTTTCCTTGTTGGTAAAATGTGTGCGGTAAGCAGAAGAGGTGAGTGTGGCATGGTGCCATGGCTTGTAGCTTGCTGAACTTGAGAGTCAGTTGAGGAATAAATTATTTTTGTGCCTTTTTGTGTCATTAACTGAGCTGACGCTTTGATTAAATTAAGCTGAATAATTTAATATGGCTAATCATGCTTATGCTATTAAATTTAACCATTTACTGTTACCGTGGCAGTTTCAGATGTCTGCCTATGTTGGATCTATGTCACTCCACATTATTACTGAGGTGATCTGGCTTTAACACAAGGCTCTACATGGTAGTTTGTGATACATTGCTCATGGGGAAGTCTTAGTATCACACTGTCTTTGTGCCGCTGATGGAAATTAGATAAAAGCCAGGCAGGACCTTACTGATCCTTGAGGGTGGACTAGTTGTTGACATGAGTTTTAGGGTCAGTGAACAAATCCTTCCACAAAGACATGATGGAAAGATGCTGTGCATCAAACTAAAGCTTATTAAGTGTGTACGGAGTGCCTGCAGTCAGTTTTGAGCTGTACAGTGTTATACTCACGTCATTATGTCACATATCAACATGTTATAGAGTTAGAAACTAGAGGTATGAAATAACTCTGACTTTAAACATAGAAAAACTAATTAGAACTATCAAAATACATGGTTTGACATAATGGTGCCATCTTGTTGAGATCACACCATCACTATACAAACACCCACACTTCAGTCAGTCTCCCTGTTTGGCTCATAATTGAGATTTCTCAGTTTAAAAAGTGTTTTGTTAGCTTAGCAAAGCTAAGCAATGAAAACTAGAAGCAATAAAAGAGTGCAGACCTCTGCAAAGTCATTGTAATTATTTTTTGCCAGTGATTATGAGTATTATTTTTGAGTTAAAAGCTCTTATGGCAAAATGATCCCAATCTCCCCATAGTAAAGAATCCTTTGAAAAATTACTGGATCCAGGTTAGGGTTGGATCACCCCCCAAATCTTATCATTTGTTCTTTATTCCATTTCTGACATTTCCTGAAAATGTAACCAAAATCCATCCATAACTTTTTGAGTTATGTTGCTAACAGACAGAGAGATATACATACCAACGCCACCAAAAACATAATCTCCGCCTTGATGGAGGTAATTAAGACTATGAGCTTTCTATAAAAGGTTAAAAAAAGCCAAGAAACAAGAAAAAAGAAAATAGATAATGCACAGAGTGAGAAAATTCTAAAAAACAACAGACAAATCTCACAATAAGTAAAAATTGCTTACTGTACATGAGCCATGATTATCAGCCTGCACCCATTAAAGGGATAGTAAACACAACCATAGATTCAGATCTTATTAATCTTATTGTTAAATAGGTGAAAACGTATTTTTATTGATATTTGACAGTGCTCCCAGTTGGGTATAACACATGAGTCATTACAAGACAACTCAGGTCAAGAGCTCTCTATAACAGGTTGTCCCACATCTTTATCCCATTTTGTTGTTAAATTATAAGCTTTCAAATATGCACTGAGGTCAAAGTTCAAAAGTCAGTTTTTCAAAGGAGTCATGCAGAGTGTTCATATTGGCATGTTATTCTCCCGATGAAGACCTTTCCAATGATGTATTTGGTTTAGTGAAAGCCAAAGTTTTATTTTTCTCATTTCATTTAAAGAAACTTTCAAAGCCTTAGAAAATTAAGCTTTTTGTTTTTTTTCCTTCAATATTCTAGGAAGTGTATTCCAAAATGAGTCACCTAGGACATTCATATAAACTTGAAAGAAGGCGGGAAATGCTGGATTTAGGGTCAGCACATAGTTTACGGGGCAGTCAGGATTACATCACAGATTATATACACATGTATAGGCTACAATTAAGATTACCATTGAGAAATAAGGTGAAAAAAAGTGAAGTTTTATTGAAGTAAAATTGGAATGTGAAAACTATTTACAGAAAGCAATAGCATATAGTTTTTAAACTGGACAAAAAACATTTTCATATTTGCTTAAGCAGAAGTGAATAATGCTACACTACAGTTTTAATGAGTTGAATGGAGTTTAATCATACATACAATGCATTGAAGTACACATGCATCTATACGTGTTGTGTATGCATTGACGCTAAGTCATTATGCACTATGTCCAGCTTGATTAAATAAATGAAAATAACGCAGGGTTTAATGAGGGATGTGGTTTATAAAGACCTGTGTAACCCCATATTGATCATATTCTTATAGTAATAGTTCAAGATTCGATTTGCATACATGATTTTTCAACTATCCCACTAGTAAGTGTAATTTCAAGCCACCATTGTGACATAAAAACCAAGCCAAAACATTGAAAAGCTTTTTTGGATGTCATTGCAAACTGGAAAAAAAAGAAAAAATAACGAAAAACCTCCTGTTTATACCTGAAATATGCATGAAAATAGACATAGACAAAGCCTATAAGACTCCTAATAATGCTGGCCTACTGTAATTTGAAATGTAACGCAGCCCATTGATTGCAGACAGCCCAAAACAGGATTGGAATGTGCCATACACATAGCAGCATCCATAGCAACCACGTAGCAACAATCTTGCAAATACTTAGAGAATCTTTGTCAATAAAAACAGACTGTGTATTTTTTCTATTCTTTAACCTAATGTGTTTAAGGTCCACCAGGAATGAGAAGCAGCCTTTTCATTGTTGTTTTGCTCACATTCACAGTAATAAATGCCTTGATTTTACATAGTGTAGCAATCCTACAGTAATGTTCCTCGTAATATTACCCAGATCGATGTTCTGAGTTTTGATAGGTTATGGTGCATTAAGTGAGTGTGGGCTTAAGACAGATATGTGGTTTGAGGAAAAAGTTAAAAAGGAGGTTCTGGGGTAACCGGTGTGTGCGCACGTCAGACGTTATATTTTTTTTAACTGTTGTTGCTGGTTGTTCGGTGTGGTTACGGCCAACAGAAACCGTTAGGGGTTTAATAAAGAAGCTGTGTTACAGAATAACTCTCGACCTATTTTTCAATCACATCGGAAGTTACAATAGTTTTTCCTGAAAATGCACCATGATGCTGAGGATTTGAGGTCTTTCAGTGGAGGAATTACCATCGGATGAGATTGGGAGTCTTCTTGTATCAGTGCTGCAATCAGCGATATGGATAAATGATAACGGCCCACTGTTCCATACAAATGGGCTGATAACTACTGATAATGTCGATTCAATTGAGTGAGAACATCTGAATTGGTAGCCCATTCAATGCTAGCATCTCATTGGTAGTGATGTCGGCACATTGTTGCATACTGTATGTACACATGCAACAATGTGCCAACGTCAATACTCATATACCCATCTGACTCACTGATTAAATTGTTAGATTATATAAATAAACATAGGACTGTAAACACAAGATTATTATATATTCCCTTAAGCTCTCTGCCTTGGCTTCCCTCAAACATAAATATACTGTAGGAAATGAGCTGATGACACACTGGGTCATTAAATGAGGGTTACTTCTTCTCTTCTCTTTTCTCTTCTCTTCTCTTCTCTTCTCTTCTCTTCTCTTCTCTTCTCTTCTCTTCTCTTCTCTTCTCTTCTCTTCTC
>JAOXYM010000018.1:17497665-17509287 GCA_028567055.1 Leptatherina wallacei
TAACTATACACACACACATACATACATACATTCATATATATATATATATATATATATATATATATATATATATATATATGTGTATGTATGTATGTATGTATATATATAATATGACAGAATGAGTGCTGAAATGTACCATTTATCAATAGTTATTGATTCTATCAGATTAGATTAGACAAAAAAAATTAGACAAAAAAACTTTGCAATTATGCAAACGAAGCTTTTAAAAGTTGAAAATACTATGAAGAAACTACAAAGTTGTAGCGAATGTACTTGAAAAGTGACTCATTCCCACATGGGGATATGACGTAAATGATGGAGCTGTGTTATATTCTGTTGTTGTCAATGTCAATTTATTTATATAGAGTTTTAATCTTATATGCGACGCAGTGGGTGGATTATTGCACAGGAATTTCTTGGTCAGCTAAGACAATAAATGGATCAGAAGAGAATATCATATAGAAGTTTGGCACAAATGCACTTGCACGGGCGATTCCCTCTCTCTCACTTTTTCCTCATTTCTGCTGAATTCTGTGTCAGAGTTGCGAAGCCGTGCAGTTATTCCATTGAGTTATACTGTCTCCACTTTCAGCTGAGGAGAGCTGTATCATATTTTGGTTTCTTTCAGTCTGTCACAAAGATGAAAGGCAGGAGTTATGTGTGAAATCTACAGAAATCCAACAGACCACACTGACCATTTTTCAAACATACCACATTACTGATAAAGGGATAAAAGGCTTTGATATGATTAAAAACCTTTTATCTTTATTTTTCATCATTATCTTACCAGGGTATTAAATTTGATTTCTTTGCATGAAAACTATTTCTTCTCTTAAAGATATTTCCATTATCTTCAATAACTGCAATGATTTAAGTGATGAATTTGGATTATTTCCACTTAAATACAGTGCCTCTTCTCACATTTCCGTGTATTTTGTTCACAAAAGACTATCACTGTCAGATAGAAGATGAGACTGACTCACTCCATCTGTGTTAATGCTTGTGTTATAGGACGCAGAGGGAACAAAGGATTTCCATGACACAAGGGGCCCAGAACAGCCCTAGAGGGGTGGTGTGTCGTGGGGGGGGGGGGGATAAATTAGGAAAGCATAGCCCAGCAGAGCCGTGGACATACTCTGGAGGAGTCGAGACAACAGAAGAGGGGATCAGAGGATAGATGAGGAATAAATGACAGAGAAGTTTTAGAAAGACATGCTTTAATGGTCTTAGAGTTGAGTACTTTTGAGGGTTTTTTGTTGCAGTGTTTTTAGCCCCAGACTCATTCAACTCTGTCTGAAGGCTCAGAGGAAGTCTGCTTAAGTCAGCTTATGTCAGCTCAGTTAATGGGAGGCTGTACTGAAGTCAGTGTGAACCAGTTAACTGAATTTTGGGCTTAAAAAGTCAACTTGAGCAACCAAAGTCATTCTGACCTTTGCTCTATAAAAATCTGGCCTGATATTGTGTGAAACATGTGTGGTATCAGGGTTGTACTTCATACAAAAGAAGGAAAAGAATGTAAAATGAAAATGAAAATAGTGGACAGTATAATTTAATCTTAAAACAGCTGAAATTCTTTAAGAATTACTTCTTCTTTTTTTGTACAGGAGCAAAGAGGAAGATGTACTATTGATTGACACCAAAAACCAAATATTTAAAAATGTCATTGTTGTATTTAAGAAAAACGAGAATCAACTGTGACAAAACCAAATGAACTGAAATAAGACGTTTTCCTTTAACAAACCAGTTCCATACATTTTTGTTTGTTTGACATTTGATTGGTTTAAAAGTCTTTTTAATGTGTGTTTCTCCTCTGTGTTTTGATGTTTTTACTCCGCTGTCAGTTATGTTGAGCTGAAGTAGAGCTTTTCCATATTGTCACGCTTATTCTAGAAAATGCTTTGTGAAATCTGGTTTGATGGCTGATTATCAGCACACACCCAGACGTCTGTTGTTCCTCCAACAATAGACTACCACCACCAGCCCTTCTGCATATGTGTGTGTGTGTGTGTGTGTGTTAATCATGCTGCTCTTATCAGCGACCGTCAGACCTGCAGAGACTCCGATGTGCTCCCTGCTGATAGCTGCACACTCAGAGGTTTCCTCCTCCCCTTGGGGTTTTCAATAGAGAACTAATAGACCTCAGCCTGGAAAAATAAAAAAAGCTGAAGATCATTACCAGGCAAGAATGACTACTTGGTGGAACAGTAAGTAGCAAACAGCTGATGATACACTGGTCTCTTGATGCACAGTCACTGAGTGGGAAGGAGCTGGGAAAGACACTGCTGCACAAAGTGCCTCCAACTGACAATAATCACGAAATCCACAGTTTTGCTGCAATTAAAAAAAATACCCTCATCGAGCTAAGGATTTCAGCTTCATGTTCAGGTACTCTATTATTTAGATGTTTCTGACAAAAACTGAGAGGAAAATCTCAGAACAGAGGATTTTTGGTTGTTAAACACAAAAATAAGTAATCGAGGGGTGTGTTTATATTTAATCCAGTTGCACATACATCTTCCATGATGTGTTGATTATTTTGCAAATGTTTGTTGCTTCATACCCTCTTTGTAACCTGAAGGAAAAAGATGATACAGCTCTGACTGTGCATGCTGGAAACATGTCACTTGTCAACTTTGACGCAGAAAGGAAGACACAGAGATGGGGTGAAAGGATAAAATCAATCATTAGATACTATTCATTCAGTCTCTATGGTGTCAATGGAAAGGCTCTTAACCTGCTGACACACACACACAGACACATGCACAGACACAACAAAGAGAAAGGGAGGTGTAATGAACAGTCGAGGGAGTCCATCGCCTCTCTGTTCACATTTGGACTCTTGATTGGCCGAGACCTTTGACAATGCAGGTCAAAAGGTCCAAAATTGTGACCTTACCACAGCCCCATGTGCTTGTGTGTAGTTGTGTGTATATGTGGTATAGTGAAACAACACGAGGAGGTCTACTGGCCACACCAAAAAGCCATTTGGAACGTTTTGATGAAAAATGATGATGATTAAACACCGATTACACACAAAATTTTATAAACAAACACATTTAAAAAAAATTTAATTGCAGGTCAGCAGTGCATGAACTCAAACTCTGGATGTGTGGGAACTCCAGTCTGCAGATGACAGCTCATTAACAGAAGGAGATTTGACCGCCAACCCCAATCACTCTCTTTCTCTCCCCATCCCCCCACCAAGCTCTGCAGCAACAAGGTCAAAGGGAGGTGTGATACAAGCGGTGAGGTGTGTTGATATTTCACTTACAGTAAATGCACATACATGTCTGACATAGAAGTGGACGTAGAGTAAAATGCAGAAAGTTTAATCCATAGAATTAGATTTAAAACTTAAATCTGCAGGGGGCAAGATAACTTCGCCATTTTCTGTCTGTTGTTTTGCTCAGGTGTACACAGCAGCTTAAGGAACCTTGTAGAATAATATAACACCTTTGTTGTAAGTTATCAGTACTTGCAGTTATTCGTGATTTGTCCATCCTCAGCTCATTTACAACACATCTCAAGTCGTGGTTACTGGACAATAAGAACCTCTCCCACAATCTAAGTTAGTTCCTTTTTCTCTCTTTTTTTTAGAGTATTGTGGCAAAGCTGATTACTGTTTGCATCTTTCATTTTATATTGCATTGGATGATTGACTGTTTATTTCAAATTGTGTTGTATTGTGTTGTCATGCTGGCTTTGGCTCGCTAAGGGACTAAAGATGGAAATTAGCCTTGGCTATAATCTCGCATGTTTACATGTACATGTTCATCAATATGCATTGTTCATTTGTAAATAAGTATATACAAATACTAATCATTTCTGAGCTTATTATCATGCTCCTAATTTATCTTTGGTTGCCAATGCCATGTTTATAAGGAAAAGATGATAATTTTGATTGCTGTGTAAATTAAAATCAACAGAAAAAAATGCACATTAAACTTGGATGAAGTGGCACAATATGAGGCAGTAGTGAATATTTTTAGCTTAAAGCACTCACTGTTAATTTCCTAATATGCTCCATAGGGTCATAGTCAAAATTTCTGTTTCAAGTTTTTACCTTTTTTCAGTATTTCTTTTCTGATGATAATTTCTCTGTGATATGACGATTCTGTGCTGAAGAAATTATACAAATTATAAATGAATTATATTCTTAATGTAAAGCTGTTGAGTTCCAGCTAAATAAAGACACTGAACCAAAATGTGGTACAGCAGCCCAATTATATTCATGTGTGTCAGTTGGTGATGCAGAAAATGAAAATTTATTTATATAGCACATTTCATGTACGAGACAATACAAGGTGATTGAAATAAAAAGTACATTAAAAAAAACTTTTACAAGAAATTTAAAAAAAATTAAAAACAGAAGAGAAGAATCTAAAATCAAACTCAAAAAGTTAAGTTTCTATGGTCAATTTTTATTTTGATGTCAGTTTTACTCTGTTCTACATTGTGTTGCAGCCAATAGAACAAAGATTGCAAAACTCATTGCTCTGTTGGATTTTAATAAAAGAGGATATACAATACAATAGAATACAATGTTCTAAAAGCACTTTTTATGGCCAGGGAACTCAGATGATGATGAGCTGGTGATCTTGGGTAAATTGACTTAAAACTGAAGGCTGAGTCAGAGAACAGCAGAACATGCCCAGACTTCCAGGCTGAGGTGAGGACTGAATGACTAGAAACATCCCAGAGATAACCTGGAAGCAGGAAAGCAAGGCCAGGGATGAAGGTAGTATCTCACGGAGGCCTGTGGTGAAGGTAAAGACCCTTAACAGGTCAGCAGCAAAGTCACACTTCCACTGGAGACTAGCTTCAAATTGAATCTTACTCAGGCTTGGAAATTGGATGTCGGTTGAATTCCAGTTAACAGAGGAGGGGATGTGTCATCAAACTCTGAGAGAACAAGGGCATCAGCTTACAACTGAAGAGGTGTCCAGTCCACAATTCAGAAACAAACAAGATAGTAAGGTGCAGCTGACATTCTAGACATAATCTGAGAGCTACTTTTCAAGAATTGTCAGCAAGGTAATAGTGATGTATGCCAACCGCAATAAAGCCTCAAGAAGAAGAAGGAAGTGATGCAGAGTATTGTTTGGATAGGAGGGAAAACATGTTCTGCACAGCCTAGTAAAATTAGGATCCCCAAGACCAGAATCCTGCATGTCAACCCAGACTGCTGACAAAATCCAACCTGTTTATATCTAAAACCTAAAACCTGAAAAAAACGGTCACTACGGTGATAATCCGTGGCCTGACCCGCATGTTAACACATTAAATAATTCCAACCTTCCCCTTGTTGCATTAAGCTAAGCTATACTTTTCTCACTTCATACATTTAATGGGATAATGTTGTTCTGTCATTGTTTTCCTTTACAATTAAAAAAAGGAAAAAACAACAACGCTGTGACGATATTTGAAGGTTTAATTTAAGCAGAAAAATTTAGCTTTTTTTTGTTTACTTTCATATTGCACTGAACCACTAGACTACCTCCCTATAGTCTGTTATTTTGTCGGTTTGGGGATTTATTCCTTTGATTGGTCGATTGCGGTATAAACAAGATATCATCCACCATACCTGGTTTCAACTGTCTTCTCCATTAGTGATGACATAACCAGCAGTGGCAAAATCTCTCACTGGCTGCTGAAAGATGGGATGAGAACATTCCTCGCAATGAGTGCAAGGTTTGGAAATATCACTCTTGCATGGCTTCACAAAAAAGGTGATAAATAAAACACTTGTCCTGTCCAAAAAGTAGTGAAGAAAAAAAAGAAAGTCAGAGAAGAAAATACTGTGACCCGCCCATTGACTAAATGGACAGCGCCTCCCCGTAGGTTTCTGAAGAACTGAATTGAAGCTCAGTGGGCGGTTTTCACCGATGCCATCTTGGCACGCGTCTAGTCACTCTCGGAAAATACAAAAATGGACGAAGAGGTTGTGCAAAGAGGGGGCTGTGAGCGTGGGGGTGGGTGATTGACGCCCATCAAACTTTGAGCTGCCTGTAGCTAAGAGCTAACCGTGTTAAACTGGAGCTAACAGGAGTTACCAGCTAATGGAGGTAGGCGGGCTAAAGCCAAGGCTCGCTGTTAGCCGGCTAAAAACCCTCTACCTCCTTGCTGCCGGATATCTGGTACCTGTCAATCAAAAGGGCGCGCTCCTAATTATGAAGAATTTTAAGATTAAATCTAAATAAATTCACTCCCCCCACAGTTGTCATGAAGATAAACTTGACATATTAAACCTAAAATATTCTTTTGCACCAGGCTGTAAGCATGTTTATTTCTGCTGTGAAGGCTGACTTTTGGAGCCAGCGCCTAGAGGATGAAGGGTGAACTGCAATTTTTGGCACTTCTGCATAGGCTTCAATTTCTAACCGCCGGAGGTTGCTGTTTTGACCCGCCGCAATAAAGAAATATCCGCCCGCACCTGTGATATTTAATCTTTGTTATTTCAACTCGCTTTTCTTCTTTTCTAATTGTTTGTTTATTATCAAACAATTATTTCCTTCATCTCAAACTGGCCACTGGTTGTTGGAGTTGATCCCACTTTTGGGGCACAATGTTCTCACGAGTTATTCATTCAACTGGCTTAGGTCATTCCTACATTACTACAGATAATAAATACTAAATGAATGACATCATGAAACAATTCCTACTCAGAAAATTGAATTAGGTTGATTAACCCCAACTTAAAGTGGCTCAAAGTGAATATAAAATCTTTTATTTGCTATTCTTGGTCTATTAAAATATTGGACAAAGCAATGGTAGAACATTATCAGGACTTCCTATTTCTAAATGCAGCCCAATTTGAAGTTGTTGTTGATAAAGATAAAAAAGGAAAAGTTGGATAACCTTACTCTGAGCTGGTATTGAAATGCAACCTTTTTCTGCATATCTAAACATCTCACTGAATATCATATTTTCAGACCATGGAGCCTTAAACAAAGGGACAGGGATGTGTTATGTCAGAGTATTTGAATTGGTAGTCTCAGACTTCCAAATGTATACTCTCAAGTGGATGTTTATGTCTTAGTTTTATATGATTTTATTTTTTCCTAATATGTCACTTTAAATGAGCAGCCAATGTTCACAAGAAACCAGTTTAAATTACAGTTGAAAACACAGTTATTCAGCTATATGAATATAGAATAAAATGTTTATAATTCTCTCCACTGTTCATGTATTTAAAATAAGTATTTCCTGGATATTGTGGAAAGGAGTTGGAGCCCTGAGTTTAAAATCCTTTTGTTCATCAATTTTAATCTTCTTTTTTTTCCCCACTCTACAACATTGTTCCAAAATGATTAATGTTCAAATATAACTTTCCTGCAGTAGCATCACATTAGAGGCACTGTTCAGCTCAGAAATGTCTCAGAAATTGGGGCAAATTAACAATTTCTACACCCAAGCCTATTCAGTTTGCCTCAGTTCTACACAATGTATGTCTGTGTATTATAATTGAGACAATTGGTGGTTTATATTTTCATGCTGCTGGGCAGTGTGCTTATTTACAACCTTAAATTATAGTTTACAAATTGACTTTAAGAACAACCATGCAGCGAACTAAGGTCAGGCTCTGTTCTGGAAAATAATAGGGGGTCTAAACAAAAAGCAAACAAAAGTATCAAGTCTATTAGTCAAGAACACTATGATCTGACAAACACCTGAGACAATATGAAAAAAAAATCATATCACATCCAAATTGCTTATCATTTTACCCTTCTGTCCATTACTTTTACTAAACGTGACAGTAATTGTGGGGTGCAGAGGCACATGTCAGTGGAAGGATCACTACCTGCTGAGAGAAGAAAAAAAATTACAGAGGAGGTAGATAAAGGAGAAAACTGAAGAGAGACTGCAATGAAGGTCACAATCTAAATTCAAATACCAAGCTAAACCATTTAAGTTGCCATTACAACTTTTGATGAATTAATCAGCCAAAAGCAAGATCCAAGACAAGTTGAAATAATAAACAGAGGGGAAAGGATGGAAAGGTGCAGAGATAGTGAGGTAAAAAAATTGGGCCAAGCAGGGATCAGCTTCACGCTGAGATCACAGACATGGAGCGCCGCCTACCAATCTCTTATTTTCTCCTCTGCCTGTTTTCTTCCCTCGCTCCATCTTTACCTCCATCACTGTCTGATTTATCTTTCTATCCGAATCCCTCTGTCTCAGCTTTTCTTTCTGTCTCGGAGATAAAAGATAGGGTGATCGAGTTACAAAAAACTGGTAGTTAGAGAAGAAAGAAAGCAGGAAAAATGCAGACATTATATAGGCCAGTTAATGTGTGGTCGTTGTCTCTTTCATTTTCATATTTTCTGTACTGAGAAATAATGTTCAATAGAAATATCACACACTTATCAATAGACATGAGATGAGTCCTGTACACTAAATTCTGTTCAGGCTAAGTTCAAATCTATTTAATCCCTGAAAGTCCAAATTTACCATCTTATTAATGTCCTCACACATAAAATGTTCCTGTAGGTTTTTACTCTACAAGCATATGACAACCCTCTAATGTAATATCAATTACATAGGATGTTTGCAAAGGAAGTGGGAGTGACAGTTGAAGCATGCAGAGTTTGCATAGAAAGACATGTGAGCTAGATAGATAGGTGGATAATACCTTCAAAAAGGTGACCGCTGAAGCTCAACATTTTTCATAAATCCTAATTATATTTTTGGATTTGTGTGTCTTATGGTCATCCTCTGCAGTTAGCGAACAAGTGTCAGGTGTATGGGGGTATTTCCCTATCTTTAATCAAGAGCGTTTTTGTTCGAATTGAGAGCAAGATTTCTTGTTTTCGCCAGGGATGGGCCATTGATGCTTTGGAGTCGATACTTCGATACCAGCCAGTCAATCGGATTTGATACTTTTTTGAATATCAACATTCCTCTGCTGTTACAAAACATGGCATTTGTTTTCAATTCTGACAGTTTAAAGCAACAAAACTGCATGTGAAGCCCAGCCACAGTGTCTTCCTTCTGTGTCACATGGCAGCCTATCAATGACAGTAAAAGATATGGACGACTCTTAAATCCACGTGACCCGTAGGTTTCTGAATAGCTGAAAAGAGGCTCATTGGGAGGTTCCTACCTTCGCCATCTTGGCACCATCACAAGTCTCGTGACTCCCGGAAAACTCTTGGGCGAAGAGGAAACGAAGCCTTGTTTTTCAGAATATCTGGCACCTGTCAATCAAAAGAACATGTCCTTAATTATGAAGAATTCTAAGATTAAATAACATCTAAACCAATGAGTTAGAATTTTTTCACCTCGCCCCACAGATGTCACAAAGGTAAACTTGACCTATTAAACCTAAAAATTTAATTTTGTTTTATTTTGATATTTTACTGGTTTATTGGAGGTTGATTCGCATTATGTTTTATTATATTTATCACATTACTATTATTTAATATTTTAATATTTAATATTATATTTTATTTTTTCCATTAAGTAAATGTGAATAATTCTATATTAATATGGTGTTTAATTATTTTATCACTTTAAAAAGATTTTAGAAATCTAGTTTTTCATTCTTTATTTTTGTTTAATTTGCTCACCAGTATAATCTTATTTTTTTTTAAAGGATTTCTTTCACATATTTGTGTCCTTGAGTTTTATTTATATTTCATATTGCCCTTGCAATAAAGATATTAATGCACACTGTGCAATCATGATTATCATTTAAGGGGCAAAAAAGTATCGATATTGGTATCAATATCAATGAAAAAGTACCATAACCTAATGGTTTAGTATCGATAGGAAAAATTTGGGTATGATACATTCCTAGTTTTCACGCTCAAATATCATAGAGTTCTCTCTCAAAACTCTGCTCTCACACTCAAAAAGTCCCTTCTTGCTCTCAAATATATCATTCATTCATTCATTCATTCATTCATTCGTTCATTCGTTCATTCATTCATTCATTCACAGTGAACTCAGAAAATCGGTACTTAATTGGGATCATCAATTAACATGTATAGACAACCCAAACCAGCAATCATAAGTAACCACTATCTTTATTGTGCTTTTCTTTTAATACATCCATGTGAGTGTTTTTTTCAATGAAAGAAAAACACTGTGCCTTGCTAACTCACAGTAAAAGTACTCATTTGAATGCTAACTACTATACCCATAAAAAGGTCAAGTATTCTAATTATAAAGCTAAGGAAATCATAAATTGAGACATAGATATTCTGTTTTTATGGTACTATGGAATTAAAAGCAGAAACATTTGCTTGGTCAGCATTTATCTTGTATTCCATTGGCTGGAGGATGATAAATCAGCATGCACATGGAGCTGATCGTCTTTCCTGTTTATTTGATATGTAGCATCCTTATCACAGTGTACTACTCATAATGTTGAGTAACTGAGATGCATTACTATGATGTCAGCCTCGTTACACTTTGTCAACAAAATAAAACATTTCATATTGTGTTTTTTCTCTCTCTCAAAATATATAAAATGTGACTAACTAGTATTTTATAGTATAGATAAGGGTTGAAACTAATCCAAAAAAAAAAATCAAATTAATTAGAGGATTTGTTAATTACATAACAATAGTTGCCTCAAAAGCAACATTTTATAACTTACAGGGATCTTGGACAGCTAAATCAAATAATAGACACAGATATTAATATTGTGAAGTTAAACTCTAGTAATGTCTAATAAAATACATTTAATTGCATTTCAATTCAAAACAGTATAAGAAATAGAAAATATCCACCAAAATTGAACAGACCTAAAGTTAAAGTATCATTTTATGTACTTTTACTAACAGCTCTGGTTGAGCTCTCATAAAGAGTCTACAACATGTCAGAGTACTTTTAACTTTCTAAATGTTTTCGTCAACACTCTTCATTAATAGGCATTAATATCTGACAGTAAGCCAGAACGGGACCAGCCAGCAGCAGCTTTGAGTCTAGTCATGGAGTGGCCATCTCCTGCTCTGGAGCTGGGAGCTCTGATTGAGGCTGAATGAGGACCGAGGCTTTAGAGTGCTTTTGGACAGGAGAGGGACCTACAGCAGCAGCCGCTCATTGAGAAGAGTAAACGATATGTGATTTCACATCACTCTCCAAAAGTCTCCAATAACATCAGCAAAAATCTCAAAATTTGTCACTAGTTGCTTTTTCTTTTTAATTTAATTTCTAGAGGGGTCTGAGAACTTGCTAAATATAGTGCCAGCGTTCCTAACACTGTGCTAGCTGAGGAAATTTGAAGCTGCAACACTAAACTTGAGAAGAGGAGCAGAGTTTTGAAAGAATGATATATTTGAGAGCAGGGACTTTTTGAGTGTGAGAGCAGATTTTTGAGAGAGAGAAATAGGATTTTTGAGTGTGAAAACAAGAAATCTTCTCAAATCGAATGCTCTTGATTAAAGATAGGGAAATGCCCCCATAGGGAAGCAATGGCTCTAGAAATGCACATAATAGATGTCACTGTGCCATGAAACGAGTCCAGAACGCAGAGTTTTAAGATCAAAAAGTTGAATGGGTCTTTAAGGTCTAAACCTTTCCAAGCGGAGGGGGAAATAATAAGAATAAGAATAAGAATAAGAATGACTTTATTAATCCCGGAGGAAATTGTTGTGCCAGAGTGCAGTACAGAGG
>JAOXYM010000018.1:17544151-17558819 GCA_028567055.1 Leptatherina wallacei
TGTGTGTGTGTGTGTGTGTGTGTGTGTGTGTGTGTGTGTGTGTGTGTGTGTGTGTGTGTGTGTGTGTGTGTTGCATTGTCTTAAAGAGTTAAAAAGTCCACATAACTTGGCTAGGCAAATCAGGGTTAATATGTTAATGTATGAGAGCAGAAAGAGTGAGAAAAAAACTATTACTTGTAGTAAAATGATCAAGAACGACCCGAGTGTCCAAGCATGTAGGACATGCCTGTGTCTGAGTCACTGTCTCTCAGTTGTCCATTCTCTCATCCTGTTCTTCGAGCATCTCAGTAACTATCCCTTACCCTTCTCGACCTGCACCTATCTTCTTCCTTTGCTATCCATGCAAGTGCCCCTTTGATATTTCCTTGTTCCATGATGTATTTAATTGGGTATATGTTAACAGCAACAAGCCCTACAATGTTATCACATAGTAGACGAGAAGAAAGACTTCTTCCACCTTAACTGGGAACATGAAAACAGGAAACTCACCAGGGTAAAAGAAAAACCTTGACAGAGTGTGAAAACAGCAATGAACTGTTTATAATGATGGGTGAAACACAGGTTACCATCATCAAGGTTACCATGTTAAGAAGATCAGCTTCTTTTTTTTTCTTTTTCTTTTGTTATTTTTACATTCTACTTTTGTACACTATAAAACTTTGTACATTTATGGTGACATTTCTACAGTATTCTTCTGTATAATCATATCACTATCATACTAGAATATACAAGGTTGAGGAAATAGCTGGTTGTTATAGCAAAAGAATGGCCACCTGCAGCAACAAAATTTACTGCAAACAACTGGGAATGGTGGAAAGAAATAATGAAAAATGTGGAATCTGAATTTAAAAAATTTCATCTGATTGATTACAACTTTTTTATTTCACTTTTACACATTTGTTTTGGAAAACAAAACATATGCGATGTAAGACAAACATAGGCAAGTGCCTGAAAAGCACAACAAAGTGCTGAAAGAACTGAGTGGAATACAAGAAACAACTGTTGGTGTGAGGGTGTCATGGAAAAGAGTAAAACTTAGTCGCAATTATTTATATACTAATACTAATTGTACCAATATTCATAATCATAAAAAATTCTGTCTTTCTTTCTCAGAATTCTGACTTTTTTTTTTCAGTGGCCCTAATACTCTTCAGTAGAAATAATCTCACTAAACTCTCCTCAATTTTTTACTTTGAGGTTAATGCTGTGTGATCACGGGTCTAGGAACTGCTGTTTGCATGCTCCCCCAACACTTTGAACTTCTAATTGATTACTTATTAAAATTCTTCCCAGGGTATTTCTAATGAGCAATTTTTCCAATATACAGTGTATTTCTTATGTTGTCATTTAACTGTCATGTGACGCTTTGCCTTGCTTACATAAAAAATGTGAGGCAGCTTTCTGACTTCATTTGATGGCACGCTGACATTCATTATGCACATTCCTGGCATCAACGGTTCCCCTGCAGCGTGTCAGGTTGAAAAAACTGCACATAATTTTTTCCAGCCCAGCCCGGGGCATCATATGACAGCTGCATTTTGCTTTACAGCACCACGTTACACACCAGCAACTGGATACCAACACACTGGCTGCTTTGAATGCACACCATGGCTGATTTAGCAAAGAAATGTATGAGGACATTATCGGAGCAAGGAAGGAAAAGAAAAATAGAAAGTGACAAAGCAAGAGTCAACATTGGTCTATTTTTCACTGGCTGGGAAAAGCTCAGAGAAGAGACAGGATACAAGGCGGATGCCAAATGAGCCTTCATTTGATGTGAAAAAGTTATGTAGTGCTGCTTTAAAGATTATAATTTGATTAATGGCTGATAGTCAATACCAATTGTTTTTGACAGTTAATTTTGTCTTTACCAGGAAGACAATGAAATATGGATTATCAGCCCAATATTGGAAAAATATATCTTCCCATCCCTAAGATTCACTATATCAGAATTAATTTTATAGCAGTGAATAAAATAAGTTTATGTCCCAAAACTTTAATAAACTAAGAAAGAGCAGTCAACAGGTAGGATTCTCCTGACAGGGGTACTTATTTATAACCTTATCTTTTTGTATTCGAGATAGGAGTGACATACCTTCTGTCCTTACAAAAGTATCAAAATCTAAAATAACTGCAGTGAATTAACGAGGGAAAGAAGCTGTGGAGGATCTCAACATCAGATAGAAAACATTCTTTCTTCTTTCTTTCTTTTTCCTGGTTGCTCCCTGGCGATGTCACACCATGGGAAGGATGTACAACACTGTGAGAAATTGTCTTGGGAGATTACCATTGTGTGTCAATGTGTGCGTGCAGTTGTGTGTTGCTGTGTGTGGATTACCAGTGTTTGGTATTAATTTCAAGAACTCCAGAAAGCTCTGTTTGACTTTTTCACACCAGGAGGTCTTGCTTCACTCACATGCCCCCTGTGTGCATGTGTGTTCTTATTGTGTTTGTTGTGTTTGCGTTGAGCACTTCTGTGCCTGAAGTTATGTTGTGTGCTTTTGTGTTTGTACTTTTTTCTCCACTTGCAGCATGCTTATGTGTCACATGCCATCTTTTGTCTTCTGCAGGTATCCGTTAGTGTTTGTACTTGCAAGATATGCACTCAAGTGTGTGTGTGTTTGTGTGTGTGTGTGTGTGTGCATGCCTATATGTGGGTGTGTGTGTCGTCCAGGGAACATGTAACTGGATTAGCCGTCATGCTTTTATTTCTGTAATGGAAACATCAGCCTCAGAAAGAAAGTAGGGCTAAGACCAGGCAGCCAGAGTGTGAGAGACAGAAGGATGGGGGGGCTGTAATGTATACTATGAGAGGAAATTCTTTATCCAAGAAACTCTACAGCTCCATGTTTTCCTCAAACCACAGTGTTAAACTGAAAGCCTCTTGTTAAAGCATCTTTCCTCTGTCACAAAATGTAAAAACCATAAGGAGTGTGTCTAAAGAGAAATAAAGTCAAAGTCAACACAGATCTGGTGAAAGCCCAGTCTCACTGGAAAACAGGTCAAATTTGCCCACATGTCCAAACATAGTCGTTTACTGCGAGATGCTATGTTTCCCTTGACTGGTGTTATCTGTAGGGGAGTATACGTAACTTGATGGGATGTGTGATGTATGAGTGTAAAAATGTGTAAGCTGAAACCTTTAAGATATCCATAACTGTGTAAGTATTGTGCAACATTTAAACCTAACCTTGGACATAATGCTGCTAAACAGTGTTCAGTGTCACAAAAGTCCATTGATTTGCACCTTCAGCCATTCCCTCTAACCTTCTAAAAAATGTTGGTAACCAAGGCTTTTTCGTCATCTTCTTCTTTACTATACTATTTATTGCAAAGTGAGTCATTCTGTAGTGCTGTTTAATATTTCAATAGAAACTTTTCATTCACTGTATGCTTCACTGCCATAGTGATGTCAGGCTCTTTTCAAAGGCTCAGATCTTATACCTCTTCTCCCTTGGAAGAACTGACTCTTACAGCTCCCAAAGGCTCTTCATTTAGTATCACTTGAAGTTTAGAAATTATGACGGGTTTATGTGCTGGTAAGCAATTTTTTAGTCTCTGTTTTCATCATCTCTAAGTATTTTTTATAATAAAAGATAATACACAGTTGTTTTACAGTTGATCAAAACTTTAAATGAAGAACTGAACACAGAACCACAGCAAACAGGTCAAAATTACAAAGCACCTGGCTTCTTTGTGAATGATACATCACTGCACTACAAATTTATCATATAGCTACACTAAAAATTGTGTACAGAAACAGTTAACTACATTGCTCAAAAAGAGACCATCATGCATCGCAGCCCAGCCAGTAGTTGACAGGGCATGCTACTAGCAGCTACCCTTAGCCAGCACTAATGTTTGCAACCCATTATTATAATTTAGCAAAAATGAGTAGTGACCATCATTATATATAAACATGGAGACACACGTCGATTTGATGATCAATGAAAACTTGAGTTGCATTTGTGTATGGGACAAAGTAAAACACAGTTTAGGAAAAAAGAACAAACACACCACCAAAAAACAAACAAAACAAAAAAACAGCTATGTGTGTCTGTGTGTGTTACAGGGTGAGACTTGATGAATATGTGTGTTGAGAACATCTACAGGTTTGTCTGACAGAGAGTGATGTGACAACAGGGGGCGTGAAAGGAGGTCACTGGACAATTTGTGTTTTGTCTCAAAGATTTGTGCATGAATGTATACAAGGGCAGATGTCCTAGGTCCCAGGCTATAAGCAAGCTAGTTTGTGTGTTGCTGTCTGTTCATGTGTGTGAAGTGAGGTGCAACCAATCAAGTCAATATCGTCCCCTTCAGTAATTTGTGAGGTCAACAATGAGTGACGTGATTTTGGTTCTCATATCAGACTTGAAGCAACAGCACAGCAAGCAAAAATCTGGGAATCTCACTGTATGCAAGTGAAATGATCATGAAGTAATAACAGCCAAGGACACAAGAAGGGGGAAAAAAAGATGCAACTCACATCTCAGGTTTCCTTTTTCCTCTTGTTTTTAGTCCAAACTCAAACAGCAGGACTGCGGCTGTGGTAAAGCACAACAAAAGCCTTTCTATGTTAAACAGATTTGAATGCAGGCCTTGAAGTGCAAAACACAAGAACATTCAAATACAAAAACACTACAAAATTATAGGAAGCACAGGATTAACAGTAAACAACATTTCAGAAAACATAACAAAATAGAAAATATAATTTCACAATAATGTGGTTTGCCCCTTCTCCCGAAAGCAAGAGGGTTTTTGGTTCAAAGACTGGATCCTTTCTTCATCTTCCCCCTGTACATGCATGGGCTATTTTTTATTTCTCCACCCACAGTCCAAAATCATACATGTCACGTTAATTGAGTATTTCAAGTTGACTAGAAGCTTGAGTGTAGGTGTGGATGGTTGTTTTTCCTGTTTTGTCTCTGTGTTCGTCTGGGACGGGGACTAGTGACCTGTCCAGGTTCGCCCCACCTCTCCTGATGACAGCTGTGATAAGCTGTAGTCCAGTGGTTCCTAACCTGGGGTCCCTTACCCTCCATGTATAAACATATGACAGTATCAGCATCTTTAGAATATTTCTCCTCTTCTTTCTCAGCAGATCTCCCTGGATAAAAGCTGTGATGTCTGTTGATCTCTTTTCTGTCCTCCCTGAGCCGGGTTCTGTTGGAGGTTTTTCCTTCCTGTTAAAAGGGAGTTTTCCTTTCCACCGTCTCCTTTAGCATGCTCAGGATGGGGGATTGGATCAAAGTCAAGATTCAATGCAATCCGTTGGTTTTCTTAGCTAGGCTGTTTGTTATGAATTAGCTTGTGTGAATACTGACTGATGACAACAGATTGGCTCAAACTGATTGGCTGTGAAGCACCCTGAGATGACATCGTCGTGAATTGGCGCTATACAAATAAAGCTGAAATGAATTGAAGGGAGGGTCCCCCAAAGCTTAGACTGTTCAGAGCCAATGTGATCATAATTAAGGTTATGTCCACACTGAGACGAGTTGAAGTGGATTTGTTTAAGTTTTTTATCCTTTTG
The DNA here is from genome assembly GCA_028567055.1 of Leptatherina wallacei. Taxonomy (NCBI): domain Eukaryota; kingdom Metazoa; phylum Chordata; class Actinopteri; order Atheriniformes; family Atherinidae; genus Leptatherina; species Leptatherina wallacei. The sequence continues at coordinate 17,549,685 of JAOXYM010000018.1, forward strand.
GTTTGGTTACATTTTGGTTTTATCAAAGGAAAAGACTGAGCCAGAATGCATCATTTGTGGTAAAAAGACCAAGCACGGTTTCAGCACTGGGTGTGGAAGGGGGGTCTGTGGCTTTTTGGTAGTTGCATTAACTTATTATTATTATTATTATTATTATTATTATTATTATTATTATTATTATTATTATTATTATTATTATTATTATTATTGGTAGTAGGAGAAAATGGTATTCATTGTACATCAGCAGTGACAAAAAATTAAGTTATAGTTCTGTTATCCAAATGAATTGTGAATACGTTTTACATGTCTGAAGAAGTGTTTAAACTTTTAAAGAATACACCATTTTATCAATACAGCCCTCAGTTATGCTTTGCCCATGAAGTCTTTTATTTATCTTGGATCTTTTACATCTCAAAATCCTTTTTTAAATTCAAATGCAAGTTCCTGAATATCAGTATTACACAGAGCAGTTGCACCATCTTGTGGTTCAGATAGTGACGTGCATATAATTGTTTCAGATGCCCTAATTTAAGGAATTCGGATCAGAATTCCTGTACAAACAAGAGTATGTCACGAGTGATGCTGATATGTTGGCAGGAAAGAAAATATCATCCATCGTTGTATTTTTTTCTTAAGTATGCCATTTTGTCAGTTTCTTTTCTGCTGGTTACTTGTTGTTCCTCATTTATCAGATAAAATGTGATTAAACTATCACTGATTTCAGGGCAGAAGTTTATCTGGTCCTGCCTGCTGAACTGGAACTATTAAAATACAGAAAATGTCCTTAGATTCAACTCATAACTTTGGGTTTTGGTTTTTTTTTGTTTTGTTTGTTTGTTTGTTTTTTGTTTCTGTTTTGTTTGTTTGTTTGTTTGTTTGTTTGTTTGTTTGTTTGTTTGTTTGTTTGTTTGTTTGTTTGTTTGTTTGTTTGTTTTTGGGGGGGGTTCAAAGTTTACCCTATACCTTTGAAATTCTTTTTTTTTTAAATGCAAGTCAGAGCTCAGGATTTTTTTTTCCCCAGCTGGATGAGGACAGGAAGAAAAGAAAAAGAAAACACCAGCAAGCCTAACTCATGGACAGCAGTCATCCTGATATCATATATTTGGTCCACTATACATTTTTACCTTTCTTTGAAGACAAAATAAGACAATCAATGTCCCTTGAGCCAGTCACATGACTGCACATTAGAAATATAAAGCCATTAAAAACAGGTTTGTTTTACAGTAAATTATCAAAACATGACGTTTCATTTCTTTTTTCCTTTGGATGAATTGGATTGGTGATTTACTATTAGAGGTGGAAATTGAGCAATTTTTTCACATATTTGTTCAGTTTTATGACATTTCAATTATTGTATTTGCTGTATTTGTTCCTGTACAAAAAGTGTTAGTCAGAATAAGTGAGTCAATGTTGTGGTTTACTCTCAGCCTTGGACACACTATCCGGAGTCTCACTGATAAGTCTTTTGTATACGGTATGAAAAGACAAAACATTCACTTAAACAGAGCCAGAATGAGACATTCATCAGCTGTAGCAGAAATGAATAATAGTACGAATGAATCTCCCTTCCTTCAGTAAGGTTTTGGTTCATCCATAAAACATTAACTTCTGGATTTTTGTTTTTGTATTTGACTTTCAGCCTTTGAGATTCAAGTACACTTGAAGCATTTGAATAGCCTTGAGTTCACTTGAATTACGCACTGTTATTCCAAGTTCTTTCCCTGACACAATAAACATTAAAATGTTAACAAAGCTATTTTTATGAACTTTCTGGAAGTGGTTGGTATGCAAGGAAATGCACCAGAGTAATCAGAAACATACATTTACGGTACGTTCCCACCTAGATGAAAAAAATCTGTTCTAGCGTTTATGCACTTTCAAGGTATATGTGGTATAATTTATGATTGTTCATTCAAGGCAACAAGTGAAACATATCTATTGAATTCACAATCATATTGTGATTTAGCTAATGGTCAAAAATATATGGAAAAATCCAGACGTTAGGATCATTGATGCTGATAATTAGCCAGAATCAGGAGGATGTATGATGGAGAATAAAAGTTAACCTACATAATGTATTTGATGAAACTATACATAGAGTGCTGTTAAGAAGCTCTGGAAAATATTGACTTTAGTGTTTAGTTAATTTCAAGCTATATACCGTCCAAACAAATCAAATATTTGATATGTTAGACAGCTTAACTTTGAAATAGCACAAATTATTGTAAAAGCTAATCATCATATAGGCTGCTCCAAATAAGACAACTTCCACATTTTTGTGTAGATTTAAACACACAATCTTTTTTTTTTTCAGGATATACATCTGTAAAAACAATTCGTTTTTTCTCTCATTGTCACATAAGAATTATTTCATGACCCCAAGGTGTATTTTTGGGTACTCACGTCACACTCTTAAATGAACATTGTTTGATTGTACATTCAAAAGTAACTAAACTGATAAATAACTATAATTTCTTTATCATTTCAGTGTCATTCATTTTTCACTGTAGGGATGTAGACAGAAAGGATTGGCATTATATATATATATATATATATATATATATATACCTTGTACGTTTTTATCAAAACAAAAGACTAATTTACTTTAATTTCATTTGTGTGCAGACGCTAGTTTTTCTGGATGTGATACTGTTGGATTTATCACATTTTGAGAGGAAAAAAATTGGTTGCTTTCTATTGAGGGGATGCCTCAGAAATCTGTTAAATACATATGCTGTAAAAACTTTTACTGTCCTGTAGGTTGCAGGTGACCGAGTTTTTAAAAGACAGATATGCACGAGCCACTTCTCAGCCAATCACAATCTAGATTCCAGGTCCAGTGAGACTGCAGAGGTTTTTCAACTGACAATAAATGTGAGCGGAGGTCTATGCAGCTCAATGTGTCCGTTGAATTACCCTCGGACCGTACCAGCCTCTGTCTACCTCTTTCTACCTTTTCCATTTTATAAGTTACTACTTCGTATGTAGAGAAAGTTTTTAAAGAAAGTTTTAAGATGCTCTCCTCCGTGGTGTTTATTCTGTTTTTATCCTTTGGCCGGGGTTTGCCTGGTTCTGCGCCGGCTTCTCCCGCCGTGGAGGAAGCCTACAACGCGGTGGTCAGCGTTGTGTCTCCAGGCCAGCAGCATCTGACCGGGGAGTCCATCGGCTCCCTCTTTAATACATTGGAGAAACGTGTGCAGTGTGGTGAAGTGCCGTGTGAAAAGGTAAGTTTTATTAGGCTAACTTCACAGTCGGGTTAGAGAGCCAGGTACCGAACTACAGGTGTGGTAAAGAGAGGTCGAGGTCCAAGAGTTATTAACTAGCTTCACCTGTTCACCCAGCCACGGCGCTGATAAGCTGCATTTTTCAGGAATAAATGAACGGAAGTGGATTGTAACTTTGTCTATATTTGGTAAAGAAACATGTTAAAACTGGTGTTTACATTTTATTCATTTTCAATCTCTCATATATTTGCAGATAATTAGTTTTTTTATGACTTTCTTGTTGTGCTAATGCAATTTATTTGCCTGAAAGTAAAGACTAAATATTAGTAGGTTGTTATTGATACATATTTTTGTTTATTCTGTTTATGTCTTCTTAGTTTTAACCATCAGAGTACACAATGCACTCAAGACAGTGGTTATGCAAAACTTCAGAAGTAGCTATTCGGAGCAACATTTAAAAAGTATATAAATGTTCAGTCATTGCATTAGACATTAGAAAAAAATCCTAGTTTATTCACAGTTTGTTTGATTTTTTTAAAGTTGTTTTGGTCATTGTGTCTTGACTTTCTTAATATTACACAAGGGACAAAAGATTTTCTTCTCTGTGCTCTTGTTAATCCCATTTCAAATTCTCTGACTTGACTGGTTAATGCAGGGGTAGGTAAGTTCTGTCCTGCAGGTTTTTGTTTGTATACCTATTTCAACACACCTGATTCAACTGAAAGAGTCACTGAACAGAACTTGATAAGCTTTTTGGTCCGCTTACTTTGAATCAAGTGTGTTGGAGTAAGGAAACTTTAATAAACCTGCAGAACTGCAGCGCTAGAGGATCAAACATGCCTACCCCTGGGCTAAAGTCTGTTGAGCCAGGTTGCCCGTGTTTACTGTACACTGCTGCAGTGGGGAAAAATATAATTATTGGAATGTTTTTGGTCAAATATTTGAGACATTTTCATCCCAAAAATTTTAACATCACATAATCTTTTTTTTTTTTTGATAAAAGAATTCTATGGATGTGTTAATTAGGGCTATAAAATCTATTAAAACTTTATTTCAGTACAAGAAGTAGAACCAATAAATGTATGGCCCAAATTATAGGGTGGCATGGTTGTGGGATATTTGGCACTTTTGCCCTACAGTAAGAAGGCTCCTGGTTTAAGGCTCAGTTATGTTTTTTATACAGGACTTGCATTCTCGTACTTCCTCCTTCTCCTGGTGTACTCATGCTAGGTTAATTGGTGGTTCTTAAATAATTGTGAGCATGCATGGTTGTTTGTCTCTGGCAATGGACTGGTTGCCTTTTTACAGGAAGTCTTGCCTTGGCCCTATGACTGTTGGGGCAGGCCCCAGCTAACCTCCTACCCCATCCACCACCACCACTCAGAACAGGATGAAGTGACGAGGCAATAAACAAAAGTTTTCTATATACAAAGTGTGATTTCTGTAGTGGCACTGTACATGCAAGCTTTTATAAGCAATACCGCCACAAGTACTACTTTCAAGAAACTCAGAGAAAACCACTTTATCAGTGAGAGCAAAGTCCTTGAGCCTTGTGATGACAGCTGTAAACTTCATGAAATGACCAGTAAACGTCTTTGTAGTTCTCCCAGTGGACTAAAATACAAAGACGTTTACTGGTCATTTCATGCTTCGGTTGTCTTAACGTTGTTGAAAAAGAACTGAAATCAAAGGTTATTTTGTTTTAATTATGACAAAGGATTATGATGTAAATTACGCTTGATGTATGTTAACGTAACAGTGAACATTTTTGAAAGGTTATCACTTTAAATGATCAGCTCACCGAAATTGAATTAAAAGACAATTTAAGTACAGAATGACTCAAATATTTCCCCTATATCATATTCCTTTGCCGTTGTTCCAACAGAGTAACACTGAATAAAATCTCATTTGCAGCGCTTGAACTGTTGTCAACACATTCTTGATGGATAAAAAGTCCATAGAATAAGGTGTTCAGTTTTCCTAAGGAATCTAGGGAGCATTTCTTCAGTTAAACAGGTCAATTTAAAAAAAAAAAAAAAAAAAATCACCAAAAAAACTCCCATTCATCCTTATTATATTTGAGAATGAAGCAAATGTTCAGAAACGGGTATCTGACCACCAGGAAAATGACCCCAAAAGGATTTATTTGAATGAAGTTGAATTGAAATAATACTCTTTCATTTCAACCCTGTCTTGCCTCTCTGTCCTTCCCATGAGAGTTTGTGGGTCAGGTCAGATGCTTGTCAGCATTTTATGGTGGTTTCCTCCATCTTTATTGCCACCTACCTTCTGCCAAATATGTTATCTGAAAACTTTTTGTCTAGTGAAAGGCTATAAAAGAGCTCACATTCATGAGGTTATAGATTAGAGTATGGATTATCATTTATTCTGTTTCCTTTTAACACGGAAGTAATTGTGAAAAGCACAAACTAAAGACATGAAATTACCTCAGTATGTGTCCATCAGCACTAATGTGCTGTAGAATCTGGTTTTTCATGTTCTTCCTCTTAATGAAACTGCATGTTGGTGTCTACACTTTTACAATCAATCTATCATCTATAAGCACGTTTTTCTCTCTGTTTCTCTGTTTTGCTGTCTGGACGCAAAGTGTGACCTGGCAGGTGCCATTCATCAGCTCATCGGCAATCACTCCATCCACGGACATGAAGACAGCGAGAAAGGAGGAGAAAACATGACCATCAGTGTGTCTCAGTTCCCTGCTCTTGCTGCCGGAAGTGTCCTATATCTCTCTTCTCCTGCTCTGGTCTGCACTGCCATAAGCCAGGGAATGTGGGCAGAGGAGACTGAACATTTCTTACACAAATTCGCACATCATGGCCACCATGACCACAAGCGAGCAGCACATCATGACCATGACCACATAGATGTTCATGGATTAGAGGCTCTGCTTGAAGAGCTGCAGGACCACTATGAGCCGTCACATAGTGAGGTAAGAGTCACTGAATTCTAGTTTGTTGGTATATCAAACCCAAGAAAATGTTTATTTAGTTATTTCAGGTTAAATAGATTGACACAATCCTGCCATTCACATAAAATGTTTGTTTTATTATTACAAACTGTTTTTACCACTTTGTATCCTTCGTTAGCCCCAGCACTCTTGGAGATGGATGTATTAGCTGTAGTTTGGAGAAGAGTAAACTTTTAGCAACTTTCAACATCAACACCCTTTACTTGCCGTCTGACAACCTTCCCAGCCTCTTTTGCATTTAACAAATAAATAAAATTAGCAACTCACCATATTTAGTCTCTGTTTATTTAAGTCTAGTTTTATGTTATATTGCTGCTTTTTAAATGTATTTGTTATATGACTCACTTTTTGATGTCATTTTTATAAGCATTAATAACAAAGTCATGCAGAAAACCAAAGGTGTAGTTTCCTTCATTAACTTTAATGAAGCTTAAAATGCCTACTCATATGCCTATTCAGGTTCAAAGCAAAAAACTGTTTGTGTTGATAACTAGTATAACTAGTGAGATTTTTTTTTTTTTAAAGAACTAATGTCAGATTTCTAAAATTTTCCAAACCCACTATTAGATTTTAGTGATTACATTCAGAATGGACAGGTTATTAAATCAAACTGAAAATGCTGTAAAGTGAAAGCTGCCTTCAAATATTGACACTAAACTTCTTTTTTGCATTGTCCGTCATTTTTCTTCACCAGGATACCGAGACCTGTGTAACGGCCAACGGCATCATGACAGAGGTTGATGCTTCAATGAGTAGCCATGTGCAGGAAGTGGGTGCAGTTTTGGGCCGTGTCCTGTATCACAGCCTGCTAGGGCGTTGCTTTGTTGGTCTGCCCCTGCCTGAAGAGAGCTTCTTCTTAGACTACATCATGCACGAACTGGGCTCAGAAAATTTCACTGTTGAGGGTAAATCATGACAGAAAGTCTCTTCACTCTAAATGAAGACCCTGTGAAGTACTTAAGAATAAAAGTGCAGGGCTCTTACACTCACTCCATCCATAAATGTTGAACTCATAGATCAACTTTTTAGAGATTCATTTAATTGATTTCTATTTATCAACTCTTACAAATGGTAAGGCATTTGAATCTTGCAGCTAAGATGTTGTGTGTATTTGTGTTCTGCAGATTTGGAAACTTTAATGAAGACCCTGAGCCTTGGGCCAGAGACGGACCATGAACACGAGCATGGACATGAACATAGAGAAGAGCAAGCTGAACATGCTAATCATGATCACAGCAGACAGAGAGGGAGGAAGATGAGCAACCATCAGCGGCATGGGGACCATGAGAGTAATAACACCTGGGAGCATGTGTGTACCAACATGAAATACACTCAAGAAAATACTTTTTAATGGTGTAATGGGGGGCCTTTTTGATTAAGCCAGGTATAGGAATTCAAAGTAGAGAATATGCTCGTGTATACACATACATATGTGTAATAAGTGAAAGAATGAGGTGAAAAATTACAGAAAAAATGTTCTCTCTTCTCCCAGCGCTGTTTCTCAGCTGAAGAACTGGTTCAAATCTACAGTCTGGATGAAAACAGCTCGGCTTCCTCTGGTATGGGTCGTTCCGAAGTGCTTCGGCTCACCCCTGCATTAGTCCAGCAGATCCTGAGTGGAGCCTGTGCTGATGTTGTAGAACCAATGACACCAGATGGGCTCTCCAAAACAGAAAGTAAGTCTGTGATTTATTAGAGTTAAAAATATCAAACTTGCTATAAAAGGCTCACTTATTAATTCTTTGCTTCTATCCAAATCAAAATAACTATCCGATTTAGAGTGTTTTACAGCATAATCAAGATGTTTAAACTTGAACCCTACCCCTCAAGCTGCTCTAACTTAATCTTTCCTCATTTAGGATACCTCTATGCAACCCTCGCCAACGTGCTGATAACTCTGACATCCATGTTTGGCATTGTGTTGCTGCTGTGTACCGCGTGTACCAATATTTTCCAGTTATGCATCCAGTTTTGCATCAGCATGGCAGTAGGTTCACTGACTGGAGATGCCCTGCTGCACCTGCTACCCATGGTGAGTGATTTGTACACTTACATTTTCAACAAAAGGATTTTTGTAAAATAAAACCCATTTTCTGGCTACATTAACTATTTTGGTTTTCACTTGAATTGCATTTTTATAAGGTTGCAGTTTCATAGGGACATATCAGATAATTCTTTGTTCTGCTGGCCTTCATCTAGGTTTTGGGTTTACATGTGCACTCAAATGATGGCAGCAGTCATGATCATGAAGAAACTCCCGACTACATTTACAAGATGTTGGCAGGGATTGGTGGAATCTACGTATTTTACCTGATGGAAAAGATCTTCTCTCTGATCACTCATAATAACCATCAACACCACCATGGGGTGAGATTCAATACCAAACCAGAATAGACAAAGTTTCACATCTAATACAATGCCAAAAACACACAATGTCTACATGTAATTTTTGCCTTTTTATTAAGTTAAAAGTTTTTTTTTAACCCTTTAATCATTAGACAATGTAAGCCAATTTTATTTGTATTGCACATTTCCTGTACAAGACTATTAAAAGTGCTTTCCATAAAACATTAAAAGCGTAAGAGATGGTGCAAATAAAACATTAAAAAGTAGTAAAAGCCAGCAACACATAGCAAAAAAGTTATAAAATAAATCTTAATAAAATCATAAATTACATTGATTAAAAGCAAGATAAGTTAAAAGTTGCTGTGCAGATTTCATGCACTTTCAGTATGTGTCTTGTTTTGCAAAATAGACTATTGATCTTCAATACCGTGATTTGATTTAGTGGATTATTTACCCATAACAATACTATAGGATCAGTAGGCACATGAGAAAATAGATGGTTTTTAACCTGGATTTAAAAGTTTCTACATTTGGTGAAAGTTTAATCTCTACTGGCAGTTTGTTCCACTTGTTTAC
>JAOXYM010000018.1:17558919-17571910 GCA_028567055.1 Leptatherina wallacei
CTAAAAGCTGCTTCTCCATGTTTAGTCTGGACTCTGGTCTGGACTAGCTGACCTGAGTCTTTGGATCTAAGAGCTTTTATAGGTTTATATTCTCTGAACAAATCACAGATGTATTCTGGGCCTAAACCGTTCTGGGATTTATAAACGATCAGAAGGGTTTTGAAATTTATTCTGTGACTGACTGGAGACCAGTGTAAGGATTTAAAAACTGGTGTGATGTGTTATGGTTAAAACTCTAGCAGCAGCGTTCTGGATGAGCCGCAAATGCTTAGTGCTCTTTTTTGGAAGTCCTGTTAAAAGACCATTACAGTAATCCAGTCTGGAGATAAATGCATGGATGAGTTTCTCCTGGAATTTCTGGGAGACTAAACCTTTTATTCTGCTGATGTTTCTGAGATGGTAAATTGACAGCTTTGATGTGGCTGTTTGAAAGTCACATCTGAGTCTATCAACACTCCAAGGTTACAAACTTGGTCAGTGATTTTAAGAGCCTGAGCCTCCAGGTTTTTAGCACCTTCTGAGATCATGTAACTTCCCACAGCTAAATGTTGCAATAGTTAAGTAGGTTATTATACATTACATTTTCCGAACAGACAGGCTTTAAAGTTCAAAGATAGTACAAGGATATTTCCTTGCTGCATGATTGTATGCATGTTCAGTTGATTTCACTTGTCACTCTCTTGTTTTTAGGAGGTATCTCAGCCTCACCACTGTGACCATGGAAGAGTTTTAGAGATGTATCATCAGGAAAGGAAACAGAGAGATAAATCACAATCATCATCAAAAGCAGATCTGGTAAGAATCACACATTATCACATGAAAGTTTGAAGCGAAGTTGAATTGTAAGATAGAAAGATGTAATGTACTTACAAAGAAAACACATTGTGCTTGTCAGTATATTATAGTATGTTCTATTCTATTTGATCTGCAATTCGACTCAAGTCTGTGCAATCGTACAATTAATAATAGCATATATATTGAGCGCTGTGAGAGTTCCCAAGTCTGAATCCCAGATAAACCCCCAAATATTATGACCTAGTTCAAATGGCCACAATAAAAGGGATACATATCATCCACAAAGTTAACTAATCACAATTATCAATACAACTTAAACAAACGTAGACTGGAAAAAACATTTACCTCATTAGGTGTGGAAATCAGTCAATCATACCATCAATCAGTGGTATGTGGTATGCATTAGCGGAGGTCTTATAATGTGCAAACAAAAGATCATTTATCTAAACAAACATAAACCAAGATTGAATATTACCAGTTAGATTGAAGTCAGGACTTAAGTAACCACAGGTGGTCTACATCATACCAGATACAGATTAATGTTATAGCCAACCCCAAAAGGAACTGCAGGGGTCGTCATAGTTGTGAACTAAGGAACGCATACATTAGCAACAAAGAGGACTACAGAGATGCACTGCAACCTGAAGCATTCACTAATATCACTTTATGTTTCTATAAATACTCTGTGTTTGTTCCTGGTCAAATTCTCTAAAATGCAAAGGAAAAAAGCATCACTACTTTATTTATCTCCTTTACCATACGCAACAGTTAGCATACTTTATATGAATATAATGAATAATTTTGTCTCACAATTCCTTACAGCTGCAACATTCAAAGTGAGGACTGGGATTCATGTCAATAAATATGAGGACAGGAGAGCCCCTGAGCCTATATCCCTGTATCTTATAATATTTATAAGCCCAGTGCAGCAATGTTATAAGAGCCAGAGTACTTAATGTGTTTTTTTTAAAGGATATCTATAGTTTTTTTACTGAGGATCCATAGAACAGCTTAGTGTGGTGGTGGTGGTCAGATTCTTAGAAGAGTGGTCATATTTTCCTAAGTCCAGAAAGATATCTCCAACTATCCTCCTTTAACATTACATTTTCCAACAAAAGTAATAAAAGAGTGCTCTGGAAAAGATTATAAAAGATCACTTCTTAAACTAGTTGACTGTATCCCAAGCTGCCTTTATAGCTAAGTAATTCAGAAGAGACATGGCAAAGGATACCAGTTTTACTACAGATGTTTGGTGTGACCTGGGTGTGGTGTGGACTTGCATCATATAATAATCAGATGCACTGAATCTGTAAAAGTCTCAGCTAGAACATAGATCTTTTATTTTTTTATTTCTGTCTACTGTCAGACTGATAAAGTGCATTTGAGAATCGCTTTATCAGAGAATTGCTTCTTCAGCTTAAATGTACCATTTGTGTACTCAAACTCAAATACTCTTCATGTCAACACTAAACTTATTCCTGAATGTTTTGGATGCATTTTAGATTTTATGTGATGCATATATTTCAGGTTGACAATGAGATTGACAAAGAGAGAGAACGCACAAGAGGTGAGTGAAGTCATTCACAACAAAAACAAGCATGTCATCCAATTGATATAATTACTGTTTCTACTACAGTGCAAACTATAATCCTGTCTCTTCCTGCGTCTACAGAACAGCGTCTGCTGCCTTATATGATAACTATTGGTGACTCCATCCACAACTTTGCAGACGGATTAGCAATAGGTGCCGCTTTTGCCATGTCATGGAGGTCCGGTTTAGCCACATCACTGGCTGTACTCTGCCACGAATTACCACATGAACTCGGTAAGTTTTGCTCAAATAAAGCCTGATTTGATCTTTTTGTAGTGAAGATGTACTAACATCATCTTGTTGCTGTTATTTCTCCGTAGGTGATTTTGCCATTTTGCTCTACAGTGGTCTGTCGGTCCGCAAGGCATTGCTTTTAAACATCTGCAGTGCTTTGACGTCATTCATTGGCCTGTATATTGCTCTGTCTGTGGCCACTGACCTTGCAGCTAAACAGTGGATAACTGCTGTTGCTTCAGGACTTTTTCTGTACGTGGGACTGGCTGATATGGTGAGTTTTACTGTTTACTTGGATGTTTAACAGATAATGTAACATCAAAATAAAATGACTTGTTTAACAACCATCTTTCCTTATTATCTTTGAAGCTTCCCACATTGATCCATACTGTTGGCAAGAGACCGTGGCTGATGTTTGTGCTGCAGAATGTCGGCCTTCTGACAGGGTGGGGTATTTTGCTGTTACTGTCAATTTATGAAGAGAAAATAAATTTTTGATACTTTTGATTTTAAACTATTGCCCTCTCCAGTGGGTTCATCTTGTTTTGGGATCAGAAAGACATTTTGTAAAGCTTTTGGGCACCATTCACAGAAACGGGGTTGGGAGTTCATTAACATGTACTCATAGGGGATACAAGGAAACCACCAGGACATATGGAAAAGCTGATGTTGACAAACATAGCCAATCTATGGAGCCGCATATGAAATCACCTATTAATTTATTTTTTTGAAAGATGATTAAGACCTGTTGCAACATGCAGATGAACGTCCATTCCCCTCACATGGTTATTTTACAACATCTAGCAGTGGCCTCCCTGTGCTGGGCAAAAATATTAGGTACATTTAAACTTATTATGCTGTTCACCCCCCATTCCCCCCAACCTAGAGATTTCTAACAGAGTTTTTACTGAATTATGGAGGCTGTTGTAATAAATTGCATCAGATGTAGCTGAAAATATTTCAACTGTTAGTTGAAGAGAATATTACTGCATTTATAATAAATATTGTATGAATGTTGTTGATGTGTTAAATAAACGCAAAATTATTGTTTAATATCTGCCTTTGTTTGTCTTTTACTGCTCAGATGGCTTTTTTGTCACATTTTTCCCACATTCTACTCTTGATTTTGCTCTGTTATGAAGTAAATATACACTTTTGTATCAGGCATGATTGTTTCCCTTTAAAAAAGCACTGAGAATACTAGAAAGGAAATTTTTTTTCATCAGATCTGAAGAATGCCACTTAGCTGGGAATGAGGCAGTAGTTTTCCAATTTATAGGGAAAAAAAAACATTATTCCCTGCAAATTTGTTATATACAGTTGAATTAAGTGTGATGGAGTAGGAAAACATCTAAAACCTGCAGGACAGTGGCCCTCGAGGGCTGAAGTTGAATGGTCCTACTCTGCATATTATCAGTTATTTTAGGTGTTCCACAGGGTTCTGGACTTGGGCCAATTATGTTCTCTCCTCCTGCCTCCTTTGGGCATTCACGACCTGGCCCCTCTAAAAAAGTATCTTTAAAATTTTGTTGGATCACCTTTAGTTTTGATTTCTTTATACAATCAAAGGGACAGAATTTAGTGAAGCTTATCCTGTCACAAAAGTTATTTCCATGAAGAGCTGCATGACTTTTTTTTACTAAGATCATGTTTTAATCTTATGGGAAGTGTATGCCCATACCATTAGAACACATTTGTTCTTGATTATACATGTGAAGCACATGAAACCCTGAAACATTAAATTTACATGCCAAACTGAGGGACAAAAATTAATTATCTGTATTAAATCAGTATTGGTTTTTGGGAAGAAAGAAATTAAATTTAGTAACTTTATATATCTGTTTACATTTCTTATATACATGTAAATATCCAGTATTTAAAAGTTCTAAAGGGAAAACAATGGGGGTGATTATTAACATTTGAAGTATTTCTATAGTAAAGAAGTTCTGATGAAGAAGCTACTGGATTCTATGTATTGGACTCTGTTTGCTCTACTGAGGTCTGCTGTATGAGCTGAAAGAGCTCTAATCAGGATACACTGGACAGGTTTTGTTTTCCTCTGGACAAAATTGTACCTTTTTATCATTTGTTCTTTGTGATAAAAACATGTTTTGCTGAATCATTCATAAACCATGACATCAAGTCTACCAAAAAGAACAAATATATGATATAACTAAATGATATAACACTTATGTAACACTTATAAAAGGTGCCTCAACCCTTAAGAAAAAAGTCCATTTAACATGTAAGGGAAAGTTATATTTACATTTTCAAAGGAACCTCTTGTTCAAAACATTTTATTTTTAAAATCTTCTAAAATCCAGTACACGGTGTCATAAAATTTGCATTTTTTCTTCTTTTCTTTTAACAACTAAATAGGTCATAACAAATAGAGATAAAATTTTCATCCACATCGAATGAATTGGCTTCCATTTGAACTGTTGTCGCTCACTTCTTGTGGAGATTTGGGCCTCTTGGACGTCTTTGTTGTGTCTCAAATGAGAATAAAGTTGTTTGTTGGAAGTTTTGTTTGGAGCTGTTTATAGGTTTTTAGCCCAAAGTTTTCTGTCTGTAAACAGCCATGACACCATCTACCACAATCTCAGCTCCTTCTGATCATATGAACAATAAGCTGAGTTTTCAGTGCTGCATTTACAAATGTTACTTGTGGCAGGAAAGCTCAAACAGCAAGAATAAATTATTTATCTTTTTATTCCATGTTTTGACCCTAAGTGATTTTTTAATTATTAGTTTTGCTGTTTTGCATTTAATCATTATTCATATCTTGAAATCATTGGAAGTGGTAAAGCTAGGCCACATCTGTTCAATATGTAATTTTTGTATTACTTGAAATGTAAATTTATGAACTACACTTAATCTCTCCCATCTAATCTGATCAGTTTACAGGTTGCAGAAACATCTTTCTCAGGGACAGAGTCCGATGACAACTCACCACTCACAGGCGGGCATATGCTTATCACGGTGTGTAAGACTGCTCATAAGTGACTGTGTGCTTTACAGATCAAGAATGACGAGTGTCTAACCCATTTAATGGCATCTGGGTTCTGTACTTCTCTTGTGTACTGGACAAATTACAGAGATTAAAGCATGGAGCTGCTGACACAAGAAAAAGATTCCCTTATGTCAGCTTGCAAAATGGTCTTCCCTAAGTATGACCTCTTACTAAATGTCTTTATGAGTCTTATGTACCCGTTAACCTACTGCACCAATAAAACACTAGAATGGAATTACCTCTGAAACCAAACCTTTGAGCATCTCATAGATTAGACTGCTAAATAAGTCTTTACAGTAGTGTTGACAAAGAGAAGAATCAGGTGAAAGACTAAAGAAAGCAGAGGAGGATGAAAAAAAAATGTTACTAATTTAACAAAAACTAAGCCAAAATATAGAAGCGGTCAATGAAAAACTATGTACACGTTATTAGCGCTTTGATAAGAATTGAGAGGGGAAGTAGCAGCAAGGTGCCAATTAAATCTGATTAACTGACCAATAACAGGTGTGAGCTCATCTATGAAAGAGGACTTGGCATTAGTCAGGAGCAGTTGTGTGTGTTACAATACCAAAGAGGAAAGACATCCGCAATAATCCTAGAGAAGCAACTGTTGCTGCCCATTGATCCAAGAAGGCTTGTAGAGCCATTTCTAAAAAAAATTTAGTCCACAATTCTACAATGAGAGGGATTATTCACAAATGGGGAACTTTAAAGACGGCTGCCAATCTTTCCAGAAGCGGACAATCCAGCTAGTTCAAAGTTATTGCAAAAAAAAAAAGAAAAAAACCTTAGAGTTAACAGGCCTCAGTTCCTTGTTAAATGTTATAGTTCATGACAGTACAATCAGATAAGAAATGAATGGAGATGGCCTGTTCGGAAAGGTTGCCAACCTCTTCTCTCTAAAAAGAAAATGGCAAAGCGGCTCAAGTTTTCAAATGTACCCCTGAATAAAATCACAAAACATCTGGAAAAAAAATGTTCTTTACATAAATTAGACCAAAGTGGTGTCTCCGTTAGGTGCCGTTTTGGAGACAAGACCCAAATGCAGGACTACACAGGAGGAAGGCAGATGAAGGCATTAGAAATTTAATGATTAACAAAAAGCACTCCTTCTGCAAGTTACATAAACACAAAACAAACCAAATGGATAAAAGGAAAAACAAACCAGACTGAGGAAGAAATCTATGAAGCCAAGAAAACAAAGCCATGATAATTATCTGGCAGAAAACAAAAGAAACCCATGGGTATTTATAGAGTGAGAAGGAGAACTAACTAAACGAGGAGCAGGTGGAGCAACCAACAAAGTAAGACCAGGTGTGAACAGGAAGTAAAGAGAACAGAACAAACAAAGGGATGTACAAAATAATACATAAGACCAAAACACAAGACTCAAAGACAACAGTGACAAGGAACAGAAATAAAACTGATGCAAAGCCCATAAACCATGGCAAGTGGAGATGTTTGGCCACAATGAGTGAAGACCAATGAAAACACCTCAAGCATAGTGGAGGAGAGCTGATAATTTGGGCTTTAGTGGGGCAGCATGGGTAACCTGTAGTTAGATTTGTGATAAAATCCCTAAATTTGGTACAAATCTTCGACACTATTGTTTGAACAAATCTGTGTATTGGGAAATTGCATATATGTATTCTGTTTATAATGGCTGCCATCTTCCAAAATAGTTGCCAGAAATGACTGAAATAGCCCATTTTGGTCAACGCAAGCTGCTTTTTCATGATTTATGGACCAGACATACCATTAACATAAAAGTGCAAGTGGAAAATATTTATTATTACCTCCACCAAGGCGCAGGCAGGGATGTCAGGTGATATTGATTCATTGTATCACAGGTGGAGAGCTCAATAATGAACGCACGGCGGGTCATTCTGGCATCGATGCAGTTCCAGTAAAGGACACATGCATTCAGTGCAGTGATGTCCAAAACGTTATAAAACACCACAACAGGCCATCTTCTAGTTACAGGTAGATGTTATCATCCAACATTGTCTGACCTGGATCCTGTTGATATTCTGGATCAGGTGACCCAGAAGGTTCAAAATATAGGGGGTTGGCTGTTGAGCCTTTTTGGGGTTTTCTCAGGAGACTGACCCTATGGCTTGGCGGAGGTCTTCGCTCTCTGAGAGCTTCTAGTTCAACAACATAAATATATTGATGAGCGTGTTGGACAACTTGGGCCTTGCAGCCGAAACCCTTTAGAGGTTGTAAATTAGTCATTTCCACCACAATTAATCTTTTTAAAGTCAACTAAAATTCCCCCTTGATTGTTCTGTGACCTGGAACAAAACAAACATCACAGATTGTTCACTTCTTTCTCTGTACAGGGAACAGCATGAGATGTGTGCAATGCATAAGATCTTTGCACACACACACTAGAAAGCAGCAATCCTAATATGTAGCAAACCAAAATGATGGGGAGAAAATCAGCTAAAAGACTTTACCAAGCATTGGCATCCATACCAAACACAGTTCGAACCCCAAACAATTATATGGGAATGTAACAAAAGAAAGATAACATCACCGTCCACTTTAGAGCTTCTGCTAATTTCTCCACTTCAAGCAAACCACACAAACAAGTTGTCAGAAAGCAGAGGCTCTGCTGATTACAAAGATGCCTGTCCCATCACTCAGACAAAAACTCTAAATCATGTCTTCCTTCTGCTGTTTTGTGGTTAAAAGTTTTATTCCAGCTCTAAATAAAAACTCTGCTAATGTGTTCTCCTATGGCTGCCTTTGTTTGACACTAACTATGAAGGTCCTGGTAGTTTCCATGTTTTATAGCGAAGTATTCATTCTTCCTATCATATGCTATCTTGGGCTTCCCCTCTTTTTCGATCATCATGGTGTTTCGAAGGTGAATTTGGGGACTATCCCTCAATTTACTTGTTTTTCGCTACAAGACCTACATAGATTGGCACTGCAGTGCTCCGGTCAACGTCCAGATCTCAACCTGCTTGAAATGTTTTGACAGGATATTAAGAGAGCTTTAAAATAAGTTGTTCACAAATATCAATAAACCACAGCAACATTTTAAAGAAAAGTAGGTCAAAAATCTTCCACAACAATGTTAGAGAGACTGATGTTTCTTTAAGTAATTAATGTTAAAAACAGGTTCTGTAAGCTTTTGGATTATGGGATGTACTTTCCTTTTTGTTACACACTGTTTCTCATTTTCAAGCTTACCTTTTATTACATAAATAATAAGACAATGTAATATATCATGTGTTGTATTGTGTCTGGAAAGATCAGGTTTTTTTTATGTTCCACTGACACCTAAAAGCTTAAAACTTTGATGGTGTACTTTGTTTTAAGACTAACTAAGAAATGAACCAATAAAGGCAGCTTAATGACACAGCAAATAAGGTGTAAACTGTCATTACATGAAACACAAACATTGCATGAACTGTACCGGGAATCAAAATTAACCTTTTCCTGTAATGCTTAATGTAGCTTACAGTAAAGGGGACACTCAGAGGTGAACTTTTGTTTACATATTTTATTGAATGAATGTTATTAGGTGG
Organism: Leptatherina wallacei; assembly: GCA_028567055.1. NCBI lineage: Eukaryota > Metazoa > Chordata > Actinopteri > Atheriniformes > Atherinidae > Leptatherina > Leptatherina wallacei. The sequence continues at coordinate 17,568,092 of JAOXYM010000018.1, forward strand.
AGATAACAAGTGGTGGATGTCCAGGAAAGACTCAAACTCTTACTGTAAGCAAATCAGCTATCACGTGAGTAACAGCATGGGAGTAGTGGCATTGGCATAAAACCATTATCATGCTAGTTTCATCCCACATCCAGATCTCTAGTATTATCAGCATGTTTGACCTTATTTTCTTCCTTCATTGAATTTAACCAAAGTGTGATGTGTGTTTGTGTTGTTGGAAGTGATTTATAACTAACATACACAGAAGGTCTTTTAAAAGGCTTGAAAAGGTCATTTTTATTGACACACACACTCAACCAAAACAAACAAATCTGTTATACTGAACGGCTTTTTAGATGTCTGCAAGAAAATAACTGAGGTGAGACCACTGGACAATGAAAGGCAGTGAGCAGGGTCACAAAAAACAACTGGTGATAATAAAGTGCAAATGGCAAGAAAAATTCAACACTAAGGCCCAGTTATCTTCTGTTTTGCAGGTTAAAATGCCCTTTTTTTGGTGGGATCAAGGAATGGTGGTCATCTAGCCCTTCAGCCAGGGAGTTGGATGGCCAATAAGATGGGAAAGGGATACCTTGTTACTGGAAAACTTAGGGAGTAATGCCAAGTGGGAGGGCCAAGGGGAGATATTGGGAATGGCCCAAAGGCAACAGAGAGCCATTATCTTACCGTGTTTCCAAATTCCTGAGTTGTGATTGAACTCTTTCCAGGACTCCTCATAGTGTATCTGCAGCAAGGTAAAAGAGGCTGAAACACAACCTTCACTAAATAAGACTGACATTTTGGAACTTCAGTGAAAGCTGATCATGAGCAAATCAAAAGGCCGAGACTCTGACCTTAGGAAACTAATGAAAAGATGAGCATTTATACAAGTCACTGAAAATGTTTTAGTACAATCATTACTTGCCATTCTGCTATTTATTTGTTATACTTAAAAATTAGGCTTACCTAAACCCCTAACCATTGAGTTGAGGGAATTTTTGGGGGGCAATTTACTTGTTAATTATAAAGTCTATGTTTTACTTCTCTTTCTCGTAGTGGCCCACAGCCAGAAACAGTCAGCACTGACTCTTGCCAAGACAGATAGTGAAACAGAACAGTTTTAAAACAAAAGTAAGAAATATCACCCAGAGCTATCATTCAGTGTTAATCATGACAGAAAACTGTAATCCTGGTTTACTGAGCATGCTGAAGGTTGGTTTTCTAACAACTTGTCAACTTGAATTAATTGTGTCCAGATTGCTGGCTCTATACCTTCCTCCCTATGTCAAAGGGCATGCCCCCAGGTTCGTTTTTTTGAAGCTGCTGTTGTTTTTTATATGTTGAAAGAATCTTTGTGAGAATTTATCCAGCGGTGCCCATCATTTTCTCTGCAGATGATACAGCCATCTACTGTTCCTTTTACTCAATAATTAAAAGGATGGAGTCTTCCAGTCTGCCTCAGATTCAGTTAGCTCAAAGACAACCATCTAATATTCCTATGCTTTCAATGGCTCAAGAGGTTGAAATTTAACTAGTTACATCGTACAAGTATTGATCAGTCTGTCAGTCAAGTCCCACATTGAAAGCCTTGTCTGGTGAAAGTCAAGCTTCTTTTTTTTACGAGTAAATCCAATTTCTCCCTCAAGACAAAGAGCATTTGACATCAACTACTTTTTCTTACCTCTACTGTATTATAGTGGTGTTTTTTTTTAATACCTCTGATCAGTATCTTAAGAAAACTAGATATTATGTATCATTGTGCTTTGCATTTCTTTCGATACGCTGCTCCTTCCACTTGGAATAATTTACAAACCAACTTGAAATGAACAGAATTGATCTCTTGAAGAGTTTAAGTCAATTATGAGGCCTCAAGAAGGAAACTCCCTTTGTTAATGTGATTGCTTCTAAACTCTTTTCCACAATTCATCCCGTGCTATATTCCATGTATTTCATGCAGGCTATTATACCAGTTTACTTGTTATGCTTAACAGATGTTTGGGTTTTTTGTGGACCACTTTATAAACACATGGTCATGCTGCATTCTAGCTCTTTTCACTCCTAGAAGAGTTGGTTTTTTTATTTACTTTTTACCCTATAAACAAACATATGCATTTTAGTATATATTTTCTTGCTCATAATAGTTAGATAAATATATTTAGGAAAACTACTTATACTATATGTTATAAGCATGGTCATTTCTATATTGTACCAAGATTGCACCAAATCATGCATTATATAATCTGGTATGCCCATTACTGTATATGTAGTGTAAACGTTTGGTGAATGCTCTCACAAGGATTAGTTAGGTAAGGAATCATGTTAATCCAAATGGCCATTACGTACACATCGTTATCAGCAGCCTGGTGTCTTCATGAACTTTGATGATAGATGATGGGTGTTTTCTCTTTAATGAGCAGGAGCTTCAGAAGGAAGTCGTCATACTTTGTGTCCGTCTGTGAAACAGCTTTTTGAGCTGAACAAAATAAAAGAATCTGCTGCACTATCTTTCAAGTTGGAGCCGATCCTGGAAGTAAATAAATTATGACTTGCCTTTTCACTGTGGCAGTTTGACTTCTTCAGACTTTCAACAGCTTTTTCAGATGAAACACTGAGGGACAGAAACATCACTGTGGTTGAAAAGCTCACCACTAACAGATAACCTGATAAAAGAGGTTGAATTTATGAGTCAAAATTGCTTCACTTTAGAGGCCAATTGTCTCAAGAAAATGAAAAGGTGCTGCTGAGAGTCCCGAGTGTCACAATAATACATGTTCAAATTTGTTTTTGGAATTGTGTAACCCAATAGAATCCTGCTATATTCACCTTAAACAGGTTTTTATGGATAAAAGACTTGTGGGCCGACTATTTTACTGGACCCTTGCTGATATGAGAACTGTTTTTGTTGCAGTATGATCGTCTACTGGAATACGGTTTAGCTTCAAAGATAAATACACTTGTAAGAACCAATGGGATGACTGTGCCTTCCCCAAGTGTGGCTCTTGATTGACTACTGTGAATGGTCTTTATACCACCTTCCCAGAAATGACCAACCTGATGACCCAAGTTTATTTCTTGTTCACATGCAGATGTATACGGGACATCACATGGGAACTCTTTCTTCCAGAATTGGTCAATGGATGAAGCTATGTAACAATAAAAGAACAAGGTTAATATTAAACCTGGTGTTTCCCAGGGTTAACATGGTTAGACTGTTTGCACTCATTATAAAGTCTTACAGGGTTCATTATAGTCCTGCAACTTCCTGGTTTGAGCTACCCATCCACTACCATGAACAGATAATGAAAAGACAGATAAGTTGGGTTAAGGTCTCAATATCTACTGTACATAATTTCAAAAACCTTGTACACATGTAATGTTACTGCACATTTTATTCATCTGCTTGTTTCCTGAGAACATTAGTACTTCACTTCTGCTCCAAGAGACTGTAATGTAGCCTAGTATTAAGACTGTAAGACATCAGGCTTTTTTTTTTTAAAAGCTGCAGGATTAGAGTTAATTCCTGTAATAAGGAACTCATTTTTATTACTGTAACAAAATGTACTTCTGGTGACTTGTTTTCTAAGTGTTTATTGTGGTTGATTTTAAACTAGAAGAGACAGAAAAACTGAAAAATTCATGAGTTCATAAAGTGACTCATCTCACATTCTTTTAACCATTTCACAATGAATTGCAGTTAAATATCAACATTTCCTTTCTTATCAATGTGTAAGGTTTTTGAGGTCAACTGGCATGTTGACATAGGGTGTGTGTGTGTGTGTGTAAACAGGGTGGACAACGTAGTGGAGACTGAGGTTTAACTGGGGGGTTCACAGTTCATCA